>JBCNJP010000006.1:3817788-3862862 GCA_039602395.1 Deinandra increscens subsp. villosa | reverse complement strand
AAAACATCAATCTCAAGGTAAGTATGTTATTGTCTAGTATTTAGATTATCTTAAGTTTGTGCATTTTCAATTTGTTTTTAGTCTTTAAATATTTAAAGTTTTTATTTTATGATCATGATCGGATACTCGGGGCTAAGTCTGAGGGGAAGCTTCGTAAATTCTCAGTTTTCTCAAAGTTAATTTTTTTTTAAAAAAAAGTGAGAATTGTTATTTTTAAAGGTTTGGGTGTGTTTGAAATGTTTTTGGTTCTCGAGGGGGTCTAAATGAAAATTTTTCAAATGAGGTATATAAGCCCCAATCAGTTTACGATTCCTCACACACCTCTCATACCTCCGATTACGATCCGTCGAGAAAACCCTAACCGCCACCGTCTCCACTCGCCGGAAACACCGTCTGCCTCACCTCCGACCATCCTCCGTCACAACCGAGCACATCTTTGTGTTCGTAATCCATTTCCGACCACGAATCCCTGGTCAACAAACTGTTTTCTCAAGGCTTTGCCTGTGTATTCACGGTTTTTGCTTTTTGAGCCCTAATTTTTGATCGTCTTCTCTTGTTACTGCATTCGTGACATTTAAACGAGATTTGAAGTCATTTTGGTGGTTAAAACTCTTTAAAAGGTAGTGTTGGTTGTTTACTTGTGATTATTTGAGGTTATGATGAGTTTACGAGTTTTTGCAGGGTATATCAATGGCGGATTTTAGAGTTTACAATCGTTCTCGTGAAGAAGACAACGTTTGGAGTGTTTACGATTTATGATTACGATTTCCTGTTCACGATCGAATCGTTTACGATCCGCATAAACGACAAAGTTGATTACGATTGGGCCTTGACTAACTTTCGGTGTTTACGACTGGTTATATTGTTTACGATTGGACTTAATTTAAACCAGTCGTGAACCCATTAGTGGATCGTAAACCCATATGCAGAATCGTAAATCTACTTAAAATTGAATTAAATTCATAAACACCTAATTTTCTTTTAAATCTCATCAAACTTAATGGTGTTTGTTAACTTGTGCTTCAAAATCAGACATTTCACTTGAGCGTTTAAATTGAGATTTTTTTTCTGAACTTAAAGAAATTAAACGTGATAATCAATTGAATTTCAAGATGTTTCCAAACACAATAGCTTTGATGAATATGTCTGATACATGGGTCTTGTCTGTCTCAGATGGCAGAAGAGATGCTAGACGATAGAGATAAAATATGAACATGATCACTGCATGCCAGCGTATCTGGAAGACCCACCAGAAAAGCATATGGAGTTATTCTATTCTCTGGTGGCCGGGATGAATACTTGTAAAATCAACCATGCCCTGAGGACGAATGTACTTATAGATGAGATGCTGGTCAGAGAGTTCTGGGGTACTGCTAGAGTCAATGCTGATAAGACAAGGATTACCGCAACTGTTCAGAACAGACAAGTTGTGATTGAAGAAGAAGATATCAGACAAGGGCTAAACATTACTGATAAAGCCACTGATCCAATCACATATCCTGAAGGAGGTAGTTCTAGCAGGTGCTCAGTCGATGGGATACGAAGGGAAGTTTCCACCAATCTTTAAGAAGCTTCTGCCGCACTACTGGAGGTGCCTGGCACATTACATGCAGAAGTCATTTCTTGGGAAGAGAACGAGCTTCGACCAGTTAAATCAACTTCATGGAACAGCCTTCGTAGCATTGGGCTTAGATTGGGATTTCAATTTCTCAAGGATGATGCTAGTTGATTGGATAGGCAATGCAGAGCTGAGTGCCAGAGAACAGTTTCTAATGACTCCACGGTTTGTTCAAATGGTGGTGATGAAGAAATACCCAATGATTGAGGAGAGGGTCGAGAAACTAGACGTGAAGGTGATGGATATTGGAGTATTTGTCCTGCAAACCCAAGATAGAAAGGGGAAGCATAATTTTGTAGGTAGACTGGAGTGGGCTAAAAGGGGTGCGTTTCCCGAGGTAGCAAGGGAACAAGTGATGGATGATTCTGAACCAGAAGCTGACGTGCCTAATGTCAATGCATCCATTGCTGAAGAACAAGACTTAACAGCAACTCCGGCTATTAATGTGCAAGAAGAGGATGTTGTTATACCCTCCGATGAAGAGAATGTAATGGATGATATACTTTCTGGCCAGGAGATTACTGATGATGATATCTATGGGAATCTGGGGCCCCTTAACCTTAAAAGGTCAAGGGATGACATGATCGGATCATCAGGCAGTGATACAACCCCTCCTGAGCTGAATCTGGATGTTGAAGATGTTCTTGAAGAACCAACTCCTGCACGTGAACCTTCACCAAGAAAGAGGTCAGATCCAAGAAGCATCAGATTCAAGCTGTCAAAGACAAGCTCAAGCATTTTGTTAGTACATCCAGCAGGGCCCAGTTCTGAGGGTCCCAGTACTCAAGAAGAAACAACTACTGAAAATGTACAAGATCAACCTGCTCCTGCTCAGACAGAAACACCACTTCTAACCGAACGTAGCCCAGTTCGGGAAGAAAGTCAATTCATAGAGGTTGATCACTCATTCGCTGTACCAAGCCCGGTAAGAGTGAGTGCCGCTCCTGTTATTATTCAGCCTACAGCTGTTCCTAGCTTCAGGCCCTTCCAAGCTGCTGAACTTCCGATTGATTTGAGGATAAGCACTGATCCTCATATCAACTTTTTGATATCTCATAATCGATTCAGAGAAAATGAGATAAAGGCCCTGAAGGATGAGAACAAAAGGATGAGAGAAAAGGAGGTGGCAGATAAAAATAGAATGAAGTGGCTCTATGAGACTTTGGTGGATCTTAAGAAGAAATTTACTGACTTGAAAAGTCTCGTGGAGTCAAAATCTTCAAGTGCCCCTGAACAAAGCTCATCACAGGGTGTGCAAGGTGCTGAAGCAATGAATGAAGACGATGGTGATGAAAATATTGAGATGTCTGACTATGCCAGAGGAGGAAGAGTGATCTCCAAAGCTCCTGAAGGTCATGACAACTGGTTCCGAGAATTCTTTCAAGGACCAGCCCCCACTAAATATGCTCTTGATCTTGGAAAAAGCTCTTTAGACAAAAAGGGGAGTTGTGAACCAATCTTGTGCTGGCATTATGACGCCGAGAAGAAATTATTTGCTGTGATCCGTGAAGGCTATAGTCCTGTTGAATATTATAGAACTCGTGCACAATTCCATTCTTGGACTGAGCCTGAGATCAGAAATCTGCTTCGTGCTCCCTACATAAACAGATGGAACAACCCTGACGGAGACCTTATCAGACACAATTTGTTGAGCCATAAAAAAGATAACTTTGCAAATTTTGATCTAAAGCAAGTGAGGTGGGTCCAGACTGGGACTGACCCAGTGACTGGAGAGGCAATTGGTGAAGCAAGGAGACCACCTACCAAGCGCACAAGAGTTATCAACATGTTGGATGAGATTGAAGATGCTACCTTGGTCAAAAACTTTGACTGCTGGTGTTACGATCCAACAACACATGAGGTGGTGGTTCTCTGTAAAGATATGAGGCAGTTTCGCTTTTACGATCCGGTGGATCTGCTAAGATTTGGAGAGAGAGACATCAAGCTCCTAGCCTCCCAACCTATTCTCGGGGATGAAAACGACATGGAGAATGCTATTCGGGTTGGTATCTTTCATGGGACGGCAAACCGGATTGTGGAGCGTGAATGGTGGTCCAGCAAAATGCCAAATGCTTTCAGATTTGATTTGCTGCAACCATAGACGATCTAATGGTTCATGCCTAGGGGAAGATTGTTGGGCTATATTTATTTGAGGCATGAACATTAGTTATTGGGCTAGCTTTATCTTAGTTTTGGGCTTGTTATTTAATAGGTTAATGGGCTTATTATAGTTTATGATTGGGCCATGTGGGCTACCTTTAGGTTTTGTGATTTTTGTATGGGTAGTATATAAACCCAACATGTTTATGATTGTAATCAAGCTTTTCAATACATTCAAAGGGTTTACGATTTCTTGTGTGTTTCCCTATTTACGATCAGCTTCAAACAAGTGTTATTTCTCATTCAAGATTAGATCTTTTCCTTAGATCTAATCTATTTCTTCTACTTGTTTCTTGAATCAATCACACTTGAGGTTTCCGCACTCATTTGTGATTAGTTATCGTGTTCTTGGTTTGATCTCGGACCTACACTTTCACCACCTTTATCTGAGTTCTCAAAAGTCATGTTATCTGTTGATCGAAGCTTACAATGACGAAAGCAGTTCGTAATTGTATTTGCATGAACATCCATAGTCCATGTTGAAATTGCAAGATTCATTGCATGTTCTTGATATTGAAGAATCCGTTCATAGAGATTTTTCTAAGTCAGGAAATTTTGCCGGTTTGTGTCGCTTAACATCGCCTCTTTCGGGAGCAAGTGAGAAATACTCTAAAGACCGCTTAACTGTATTCGATATTGTTGCTTGACTCACCTACAAACCATAGTTACTATGAACCCATTCTTGCAATTGCTTTTGAGTGAGACTTGGATTATCCTTGTTGTGCTTGCATAATGCTCTTCGAATCTCGTCTGTCATTGTTGTTTTTTTCACACCTTTAAGATGGGAAGCCATGTTGTGTGTATGACGTGTTTGTGTTAACCTATTTTGATCTTGTATTTATATAGAAAATATTTTTAATGTCCATAAAGTAATACATTGAACACAAGAAGCACAATAAGGTGGGAGATTGAAGGTTTCTTTCAAATTGGGCCGTTCATTTGATATACATGCTGTCACACCCCCAAATAACCACTAACGGAGTTTATACCGTTAAGGGGTGCGGCTAGACCAGGATCCACAACCATTAGTTACAAATACTAAATGAATCAAAGTTAGTTCAAAAACCAGTTATAAAATAAAGCTTCAAATACAAACGCAGCGGAATAAGTATTGTCTTTAGCACTAACCACGTGCTTTACAAATCAGTGTATTAAATCCCTAATTTAGTTTAATTAAAATAAAAGTCTTCATGTGCCATGCCAACCCGCTCCGGATACTCCTTAGCGATCTGCAAAAGTTTAAACCACGCAAGTGTCAACCTAACGGTTGGTGAGTTCACAGTGGGCTTGTCATGCATTGGCCCGGTCTCATAATCATAATTTGTATCAAGGTATACTTACATAGTATTCGTTTGTGAAAAGCAATGCTAAATGTTATGTCTTAGTTTATAAAGGAATTGTCCGTGACCTACGTCATCGGGTATGAACTAGTTTTGTAAAGTTAAAGTGCTCAACCGATATCGCGGGTAGCTAATCCGTTGTTCCATGCACTAAGGAAGTTTGCACCAAAGCTGACTATAATTTATTGTAGTGGTCGTGCCATCTAGTACTGCGGACCTACGTCATCACGGTTTTGCCTCCCCCGTGTCCTCTCGGGATCACGGTCAAATAGGCTGATATTGTACCTCCGTGCACTCCCCGTGCCACGGGGCGGGGTTTGTCAAACTCCAGTAGATCTACCCAACATCCCCTCGCTTTACAATTAATGGTACAATTAGTTGAGGACTTTTAAGTTTTCAAGGCATCCTTAGAAATCATGTGATATCATGTGGTTTAGACTTTAACCTACACTAGCCATGTTAAAACGGTTTACTGGATTCTCATGAATCTCAAAAGTGTTTTTGGTTTCGTTTTAGAAATCGTGGTTTTGGTAATTCGCAAGTGCTTCCCATAAAGCACTTCGGGTTCATCAAGTGGGTGCCGAGCACTCCAAGTTTTCAAGTTTATCAGGGAGGTGCCTAGCACTCTCGAGTTGTCAGCATTGTTTTACTTTTAGTTATTCGGTGTGACCCAAACGGGTTCACGGTAATCGGGTTAGTGACACTCACCTTTGGTTGCACTGCTACTCTTGCTAGTAATCCAAGTATTGCTTATCGAAGACCTATGAACACGTTTAGGTCTTAAGTATTAGTTTCGTGTCTAATCTTTACTTAACGTCACTATGGCCCATAACATAGCTCGTTGGAACTATGACTCGACATACAGACACACGACACCGATGGTTGATCATAAACAAGGGTTCACATAAGTCAGAAATCAAAGCATGTATCATCATGGCATAATCATGTAAGTCATGGCATATCATTCAAGCAAATTGTACAAGTTTGGATTCTGGTCTCAGTTTCTCTAGCAGTTTCGCTAGTTAGTTTCGCTGTGTGCACGGGCAGCACTTTCGCTAGGCAGTACCCGATGACAAAGTTTCGCTAGGCTAGTTTCGCTCGAAACTGTTGGCACAGTTTCGCTAGCCTAGTTTCGCCCGAAACTGGTTTGAACTTTCGTTCAGGGAATTTCGCTCGGTAGATTCGCTCGAGCTGGTCTGGTTGGTTTACCCGGCGACACTGCAGTTTCGCTGCACAGTGTCGCTGGAAGGAGATATACATAGTTTCGCTGGACAGTTTCGCCCAGAGAACACCACAGTTTCGCTGGTCGCGAAAAACATACGGATCAGCCTAAAAATCAACCTAACAGCTTCCATTTTACATGCAATTCATTGTTTAGCATACATAGGCATTTACCAACATAAATCAGTAAGCTTTAACACCTTAAACATGCATTTTATCATCAAATCACCCAAAATACATATAAAACCCTAAAATGGCTAAAATAGCATAAATCTTTATCATGGATGGATTTCACACGTAAAGTTATCAACTTTATGGTAGATCTAGCAATCCTAAGCAACATATCAGAAGATCTAACAATAACACAGAGATCTAGGCATGCTTTATGAAGAAACACATAGAAAAGCATAGAAAATGGCATAAAGGAAAGGTTTTGGGACTCACGATTCGATCAGGGAATCGAATGGATGTTGTCTTGGGCTGAGATCTTGGTTTCTCTTGATGGTTTTCAGCTGACCAGATTTCCAGAGAAGAATGTGTGTGTTTGTGGTGCAAATGAGGCAAATAGGAGAACTAGGGTTTATTAAGATTATTTATATCAGGGGCTAGTTTCGTTGGCAGTTTCGCTGGCCAAGCGAAACTAGCTCTGGTCACATTTAACTGATTGGCTTAGCTGGCTACCGGGCGACACTACAGTTTCGCCCGGTAGTTTCGCTGGCTGCACAACTTAGGCAATTTTCACATAATCAAGGATTTACAATTTGTCATGCTATTCATAATATTAAATCATGCGTTTAAATCACATTGCACATAATAACAATAAGTGAACACATAGCACATATGGGCGGGTTCGGTGATCAACCAAAGGACGTGGACGTATTCGGCCTAGTTAAGCATTAGTTACTAAGTTAACACTTATAACGTAACTAACGGAATTGTCTAACGGAAGTAAACCTTGAAATTCTCGGATGTCACACATGCATTGTTGTGACATCCGGTCCCAAAATCAGGTCAAACCCTCACTCCGTTGACTTTTGTTGACTTTTATTATGTGATAATTATGTGAATTACTGTTTTAAGCCGCATGATTAACTGCGTTTAGCTAAATGATTAACCAACTTAAATCCCGTGTTTGTATATCCATAAAATATGAAAGATTTCATAATATAAATGTGGAACTTCAATAATAAGAAATTAAATATAAAATTTGACATTTTATATTTTATCAAAACTGATATAAACTGTTAAAACATTTTAAGAACTTAAAATGTTATGAAAAATGTTACATTGTCAAGACTTAGTCAAACGAACAATCCAATGACCCTATTGGGCTTATTGGGCTTTGGGCCCATTGAAGCCCAATAAGCCCAAAACAACTCGGATAAACCCGAAGGTTCACCTCGACTAACCGAGTAAATTCCCCAACCCGGATACCCGACCCGCGACCCGAATCACCTTGGGCCGAAACCGGCCCAACCTTTTTCCTTTTCCCCTTTTGCGGCCCGAACCCGATGACCCGGCCCAACCGGCCCATTCCCCCCTCTTCGGCCTAACCGTATGATCGGACCAAACGGGCTTCGGCCCGATTCACTTCCTAAACCCCGTAATGGGCTTCGGCCCACCTTCCTTTCCTTTATTATTGGGCTTCGGCCCACTCCAAAACAATTTAATTAAATTGTTTTAGCCCAAAACCTTTTTATAAATATTAACCCAACTTTTTTTACCCACTAATATTTTTATAAAATTTGGACCAACAACTTTTATAAAAATAAAAACCACCATTTTATTTGATTAAATAAACTTGGGTTATATTTTAAAAAGTTATGATTTTTACAAACACCTAACTCTTCCATATTTTATAAAAGCTCCTAATCTTTTATAAAATCTATAAAAATTAATCACCTACACATGAGATAGTTGGGTGATTAAGGGCTTGACAACTCACAATTAACCAATGGTTAATAAAAACACTTTTGATTATAAAAGGAGACAAGCCCCACCCTTGCTCCCTTGCACCCAACCAAACCAACACACTCAAACTCTCTCCCTCCTCCCCTTTTCCCTTGAGCCGGCCACACCACCACCGCCAACCACCCTGCTGCCGCTGCAGCTCCACCGCCGGCCACCGCCCTGCCACCGTAGCACCGTCGCCGGACCACCATCAACCACCACCGATTCTCCTCCTTCTCTTTTGTGAGGTTTCTAACTCATTTTTCTACCTATTTTTCACCCCAAGGAACCCTCAAGTCTTGGCAACAATCCACCAAGTTAACTAGAATGTTTGTGTTTGTTTGATCAACTAACAACAACTCCTTTCTTAACCCCCTTTCTTCTAAGATCAAACACTCATCTTGGTGTCTTTGAGACTTAAAAATAGCCAAGGAGTGTGGTGAAACACATTTGTGAAATCAAAATGAAAGTAACAAGTGTGCACCATGAATCTTATGTATATGAAACCTTGGTTTCATAAGTTAGTTGATTTAAACAAAACCCAAGCCTCTTCATATAAATTAAATCATAAATGTTAACTAACAATCTATACATGTTTATATTTTATTTGTCCTAACACAAAAGTGTTAGTGATTGTTATTTATTTACTTGTCCTAACACCAATGTGTTAGTTGATTGTTAATTTATTTAAAAGTCCTAACACCAATGTGTTAGTTGATTGTTATAATATATGTCCTAACACCAATGTGTTAGTTGATTGTTATGATATATGTCCTAACACAATGTGTTAGTTGATTTATTTACAAATCATATTATGATACATGTTACATATTAAAACTATGTTAAACAAATAAATCTCCTAAACAAGATTTAATGATTTAAAATAAAGGTTACATATGTAACTTATGACATAAATGGCTAAAACAAATAAAAGAGAACAAAAAGAATATTACTTGTTATAGTAAATATAACACATTAAATGTGTTATGAAAAGTTCAAGACAAAAAGAATAATTATAGATTTTGTTACTAAAAATGGTGAGAATAATATTTATGTCAAATGATTAATTTGACGACATAAATACTTGGATTTATTACAAGTTTTAACATTTCTAAGAGTTTTGCTATAAATAGACATTTATCTATAAAAAGTCACATGTGGAAGTAAATATTTTTATAAAAGAATTTTATAAAAATAAATCAAAGACAAGTCATTGACTTTAAATGTTTATATGGATTTTTAATGTTACCTTGATGAAATCAAAGTAACCAAAAATAGAATTACGTCCGTTAGAGATTTTAAATAAAATCAAGTTTTTATAAAGACAACTTTATATAAATCCAAGCGTCGTTACAATGTTTTGGAAATATGTAAGAAGGAAATAAATATTTCATATCAAGGAAATATTCTAAACGATTTCAAAAACTATAAAATGTTGTGATTTAAAATAAAAGCTCAAAATCCTTTCATAATTAAAAATGAAATAAATAATTATTTTTGTCAAATAATTATTTGCAAAGGATTCAAAATGTGTTTTATTCACAAAAGTATGGTTAATCATAATTATTTAAGAATAATTATAACTTGCAAAATTAACTAATCAAACTTAATTATTTAATTAAAAATAATTATACGAACTCATGAAAATAATAATAAATATTATTATTTTAACTCGATGTTCAATACTTGATTTAGTTATTAAATGATGATTCCTTACTTATATTTATTGAACGTAAATATAAATAATCATGAAAGTATTTATTTAATGAATACAAGCCAACGGGTTTTCAAACGTATACAAACGGGATTAAAACGTCAAGACTTGACCGGTATCACTTGAGTGATTTATGTTACTCAAATGATCAAAGACCTTATGCATATGTTTATTTAATCATTTAGGACGTTACGTGCTACCGTTCCTATCCTGCTAAATTTCTGTTTACCTGCTGATTCAGTGAGTTTCACGACCCCTTTTCCTTTAACTATTTTATACTTTGGGGGAGAAATCATGAAATCTGATAAATGTTTTTACTTAATATTATGGTTTATCTGTTAGCCGTATGACTACTTGTTCTCTTACTGATTGCCCAACTTGGTACACTATCGTTATAAACATTTGTACAACCGTATCCCACCATTAATTGATTTCAATTAGTTCTGTACGAAACGATAGCTAGTGAATAGATCTATTTGGGTTGACAACCCTACCCTAACTGGTAGCTCCAGTTCTGACTCCGGATCGTCTGGGGTACACGTCAGTTATTCTGCTCTGTTTAACATCTCTGGGCAAGAGATGCTTGGGTGGGTAAACCGTTAGTATTTGAAATCAAGGTTCAGGTGAGCTCATACATCCACAACGATAAACCCTTGTAATATTTAAGTATACTGAAAACTGTTTTACAAATGTCTAAATGATAAATCCTAAACCTGTGAACCTCACCAACTTTATGTTAACCCTTTTAAACTCATGATTTCTTAGGTAATTGATGCAAATACCGGAGGGCATGCAAATGGGGCTTATCAATGCTATCGGACCTGCTTACGAAGTCATAGTCCCGATTATCTTAATAAACCGTTCAATGTTTTTAATATTAATTTAAGACTTATTTTCAGTGTAAGGCATTATCATTGTCCACTATCACTTTCCGCTGCAATACAATGAATTAATGTTTTATGAAGTTTTAAATGTATTAGATGTTGCTCTATGTATCCTCGACTATGATTCCATTCTCGCTCACACCCGATATGTTGACCGGGGTGTGACAATTGTGTACAATAATTTAGTGAAAGTTTGAAAGATGTTTGTAAACTAAGTATTCTATATAAATTTAATAAAATATTAATTAATATATAAATTAATAATTATTAATTTATCGATTAATTAATAACTCTTTTTAATTAATAAATTTTGATGATCCCAAGTGTATTATTTTATAGAGTTTCTACTGTAGTATTATTATTGGCTTGACGGTAAAATCAAGCGTTTTGACATGGTACTCAACATATATGACTTGTTTATTAGACCTTTGCTAACTTAAATCGAAATAGATTTAATCTGGATTCAGCATTTCGGGTTACAACTTACAAATTATCGACTCGCGATGTGTCTCTATCTTTGTCCCCTTTTTACTTATCTTGTCGAGAGGGGTGTTTGAATTTTCCGGACTTTGTTAGATAAGATGATGATGTTGATAAATCTTTAGACAAAAGATCATGCTCGTGTTTGTTTAGAAGACTATCAAATTAAATCAGCTTTATTTCCTACATGGGTCAAGGTGGGATATAAAAATTCCCTTTAAATTTGGGATTTTATTCATGAAATGATGACCAAATAATTTAAGGCTTGATTGGTGGCTTTTGTATTATATGGATTAAGGCTTAATGAATTATTAAATATTCATTAACAACAAAAATACAAGCTCTTCAAATGTCGTTTTCCGAGTTAGTTGGTCTTACAATATATTGATTAAATGTTGGTCTTACAATTTACAACGTATACTTTTTTTTATGGATAAGGTGTTGAACGTCTCAACCTCATAAATATTATTGATTAAATGTGTTTTAAAATATAACAAAGAAGCTTCCAAACTTAATTTATTTATAATCATTACAAAATCAATCCAAGTTTTATGAAAAACGTTTAGATTTGTACACAAGTGTTCTGATAAGGGGCGGCCCTGGAAAGATGGGCGATCGTTCAGAGCCCAGTTTTTTTAGGGGACAGGAGTCGTTTTGTCTCCTCTGAATTGCCAGCCAAAGCCGCAAGAGGTGAGGTGGTGTCCCTCGACGGTAAAGTGCCATCGACTCTCCTCCTTCCCTGTCTGTCTGTGATGCTCTTTCACAAACATCAGTGAAGTCAGCATCCCATCATGAGGGACGTAACTAGAATATTTTTAAGAGGTATAAAAACTTTTGACGAGATAGGGTCCAAGGGGTGGTAGCCCTGCCGGGTCAAATTACTTAATTAAAAACACATCAAAAATTAATTTCGCCAAAAATTGACTTATGATTTTCTTCAAACTTGCTATTGTTTTATACTGTGAGCCACGTGGACGCTGACTGGATAACACCATTTCACCACACACAAGGGGTATACATGGTGTGTGGTGTTGGGTTAATTTTTTTTTTATTATATTAAACAAATAAAAAAAATTTAGGTGGCATCAATTGATTGAAACGATACCCAATCCACTTTCCCCTCCACGTCGTTGAGATCTTCACGGGTTTACTCCACACGAACCCATCACGCCATCCCAGGACGGTGTTCCACCGCGTTAAGGGTGCGTTGAGGGCTTCACCCCATGACCACGCCGATATACCCGGTGTTCTAATATAGTGGGCTTGTAAAAGCAAGGTGTGATGTATTTTACTTCTAATTTTTATGAGATTCTAACATTTAATAAATAAAATAAAGGGAAATTGGAACTAAATAATCCTAACTTTTAACTATTGGCTAATAATAATCCCACATTTGAATATCCTTCCCAACAGTCCTAACTTTCACTCATATTTTTTCTAATGGACCCGCCGTTAACTTTTTTAACACCGTTAAATGAGTACTGATGTGACATGCTGACATGTAATAACTTTTTTATTTTTTTAATATATTTTCCATGTAACATTACAAATCAGATGCCTCTAAAATCTCAATTAATAAAAATCGATCCAGTCCCTGTTGCCGCTAGCGGAAGCTTTCCCAACTCCCATTGCCGCGCGGCGAAAGCTTTCCCGGCTCCTATTTTCCGACCTCGATGTCACCCTCGTCTCTGAATGGTGGTGGCGTCTCGCTCGTCTCCGAACGGTGGTGTCGTTTCCGAACAGTGGCGCCGCCTCCTCCCTCCTCCGTCATCCTCCACCGTGTCCCTATCCTCCTCCCTCCGACCGGTGGTCGATTTACACAGATGAAAGAATGGTTTATTTTGAGAAATATTTTTGCTCCCTCAACATAGGCTTTGCCGATTCCGTTTCCGTGATTCAAATGGGTTTAATTTTCTTCAAAAATCCTAAACTCAATTGGGTTTAATTATGTTTCCAATTTAAGCAGACGAAGAAAGTGATATTTGTTTTACATGTATTTCCTCACCTCCGTTGACGGAGGCGTTGCCGTTTTCCTTTCTGTTTTTAACAATCATCGGTTTATTTTCGGAATCGCACGCATCAGATCCCGATGGACTACCAGACATAATCATTGATGTGGCCACATCGATATTTCAGCTCCCCGACCACCGCGGCAATCTCGCCTGAATTAACCCATAGTGTTCTTCGCAGTGGTATTGTGGTGGTGGTGTAGCGGTGATGGTTTTGTGAAAGTCTTGAAGGCGAAGATTGAGATGGGGAAACTAAAGAAAAAGAAAAAAATAAAGTAATTAAAGCTTCCGCCGGCGAAGAGATTCAGGTGGCGGTTGATATCGAGGTCCAAAAATAGAAGCCGGGAAAAGCTTTCGCCGGTGGCAATGGGGGCTGGATAAAGTTTTTTGACACTGGGGGCTGGATAAATTTTTTTTATTGAGATTTATGGGGAATCTGACTTGTAAGTTGACATGGAAAAACATATTAAAAAAATAAAAAAATATTACATGTCAGCATGTCACGTCAGCACTCATTTAACGGTGTTAAAAAACTTAACGACGGGTCCATCAGAAAAAATATGAGTGAAAGTTGGGACTATTGGGAAAGATATTCAAATGTGGGATTATTATTGGTCAATAGTTAAAAGTTGGGATTATTTAAATCCAATTTTCCTAAAATAAATAAATAAAAAACTGTAACCGTAATTTAAAATTTGATATGTCTAATTATTTTTCATATGTTATATAAAAGGTTTCTATATTTTTTGTTGAACAGCCAAAAATATATAAAAACGCCAAAGGGGCAACTGGCCAACTCTCGAGCAAGCAAGAGGCTAGACAAAAAGTTTCTATTAATTAAATTAAAATGTAGTGCTGTTCAAAAAGAAAAATTAAAGTTAAGATGTGTATGTATCAAAGACATTTCTCATTACATATTAAGAATTTCGGAGGTTTGACTTATCGTGCCAACGGATAACCTTTGCATGAAAATGAAGTTCAAACTTGAAACATAAAATAATAATAATAATAGAGACGCGCAACATGCGACCCACAAACATGCTTCCTTTCCGCATGTCTTCCGACCCAAAGACCTTTCCCTCTTATCCAAACTATTTGTATACACATTAATTAATATTTAAATCTTTCTTATTACTTTAGTCATATGTATTATTTTAAATTAAATAATATACTAGGTATCTTGGAGTAGTGGTTAACTAAAAATAAACTACCGTATTACCAACATTTACTTTTAGAGTGGATGGAATATAGGTGGCAATTCAGGGAGGAAAGGGAATGTGTAACGGGGCGTTAATCCTTCTGATCATCCAATACATCATTTCTACACCGCCCTACTGAGTATGTGGTGGCTTCATCCATGTTTCACACAATGACGGTGCAACATGCTTTTGTTTTTTGTCTTTTTTTCTTCCACCTCTTAAATAATTACATATCATCTTTATTATCACACAACTACAATTCACATTATCAGTTACTCATTACACACACCTTTCACCGTCACACCACATCAGACATGACATACTTTTCACCTTTACCACCACACCACTACACATAGCCTAAGGATACCAATAAAAATACCGACTTTTTCTTTCTGTTCAATCTGAAACAGAATTTGAACATGAGTTCACAAAACTTTTATAAAGAGCAGGAAATCTTAAAAGAGGGATAGGAGATGAAGAGGGCTCGGGAGGCTACGAGCCGAAAGCGAAAATGATGAAAAAGAGATATATGGGTAGACTTTTTGCACCATTATTAAGAGTATATTACTTCAAACCTGTGATGAATAGTGATTTCATATTTATTAATTAGGTTTGTAACTCATATTTTTTACGGGCACATAAGTAAGCATAAACAAATAAAATATATAACAGAAATTTTATATAATAATAAAAAAAATAAAAGTTACTTATAATTCAAAAATCTCCAAATACTTATACAACATTTGAGATTAATAATTTCACTACCATTATCATTTTAACTCTGAATAATACGACATATAGTTATACACGTGTAAAAACAAATATTGTCTACCAAAATACTTCAAATGCAATACATGCAAAAATGTCATACACTCGTAGTCATGAGTTAGAATATCATGTATCAAATGCACTAGAATATCCTATATAATATGCATTACAACAATGTTTCACATGCTTTGCTCTATAAATTCTTTACGTCAATTTGTTGATCGTGTTTTTTGACGATCACTGTGAATCCTTCTACTTCTCCCAATCTTGAGTTTTCGGAAACCGCGATTTACATTGTTGTCATTAAATCTTTACATGTATAAATGAAATGTTAATGGTTAGTTATTGTTTGTTTTACTACAATATCAATCGATATTTTTATATGTATTATTTATCCATCTTTTCTATTACGAAAGAATCCACATTGCATACATCCTTACACTACGTCAAAAAGTGGCTTTAGCCACTGTTTTTTTGAAAACGCCTAGCCACGGTTTTGAAAAAACGTGGCTAAAGGTAAGAAACACTAGTTTTAGCCACATATATTTTGTACCCGTGGCCAAATATATAGCCTTTGGACCGTTTAGCCACGTATTTTTTTGTTTATGTGAAAATAACAATCAGGTGCAGTGGCTTTAGCCACTGTTTTACAAAAACACGTGGCATTTATTTGTCACACTTAAAAATGAGTGGCGAAATGCACCAAATGGCTACGAAATTTTATGATTTTTTATTCGTGTGACCAAAAAGAAATGTATGGCCACGCTTAAATAATGTCATGTGACGGAAGAGTAGATTTTATTACTTAGTAAATTAAAAAAAACAAAACTATTAAGTATATATATTATGCGTGGCTAAATGTGAGCAATGACTACTGTTTTTACTTAGTTATATGGCTAAAAGCTAGTACATATGACCACTATTATTAGGTTGTGTGACTAAATAGTAGATGACGAATGGTCACGGTATGAAATTATATGTGTGGCGAAAGGTAATGTTCCGGAAGGTTATAAACATTCATCCATAATGAATGTTCTTCCGGAAAAATACATGAATCTTAATTTTTCCGTTGCAAATAGATTTTTTTGTTAATTATAAATTATCCTGAAGAACTCTAGTTCATTCGGTTCCATTATTCTTCTTCTCTAATGAATAACTAAAATTGATCCTGTTTAATTATAAATCATCTCAGTCCGCCAAGGCAGTGAAACAGTTGTCTAAAGATGTCATTCGGTTCTGTTCATCTGCTTTCATTCTAGATGAACTCTTCTTCCTGAGGAATTCTAGTTCATACGGTTTTGTTCTTGTTACTTCATACGGTTTTGTTCTTGTTCCAATTTACTGAAGAAGTAAAATCTATCCAGTTTATAAATCATGTCATCCACTATTAGACAATGAAAAATTATAAATTGTAGCAAACAAGGCTTGAACCTCAGTCAGCCAAAAAACAAGGCTTGAACCTGGGTCAGTGAAAAGAAAGGAACACACTACAAGATTAAGAAGAACCATTAAGACAGAGTGTTAATTGGTTATATTTACTCCCATCACATAAACAATAATTGATCAACAAAATTTGCGTTGCTAAAGGTAATAAATAGACACGGTAAAAACATGATTTGCGTGGTAAAGGTAAAAAAAATACATGGTTATCGTGGCCTGACCTTTCCACTTCTTTCCACCATAGCTGGTAGCGTGGCCTGAGTGCCTTTAAATTTCCACTTTCTTGCCACCAAAATCTTCTGTACGATGGTATTTCCTGATCATCAAGAAAAAAACTTCGATCGATCAATGGCTGCATTTGGTAAACAATGGAGGATTAGGGGTGTTAATGAACCAGCGCCCTACTACGGCAAAACTCCCCGTAAGTGTATTTTCACTCAACAATAGCTATAGGTTTTTATTTTTAGGGTTTTATGTTTTTTAATTACTTACTATCTACTCTGCATTTGGGTTTTTTTACAGGTGGTCGGAGATTCACCCTCAAGATCCATCACTGTGGCGATTTCAACCCGAATGCCGTCGGCTAGGATGTGTGGAAGGGAAATGTAGATTATGTCGACTATGTCGATATTCGCACATTTGATTGTCATGATCTGAATCAAATGGTGCAATACCTAAACCACACATTGATTGGCTATTTCCTCATTTACTGGAGGATCCCACCCCTGTCCATAACAAATGGGCTTGAGTACGCTGATTTCATCACTGTCGAAGTTGTAGGGGATATGAAACTTCATCTCTAGGGACCAGAGGGGGAGATAGAGCTGGATGTGTATTTAATCCGGAACAAGGATTCCACCTACACCTCCGAGTTGGGACTGAGATTGCCGCCTGGTCAAAAGTTGTTTCCTGATGACAGTAGCAGCATCAACTTCTTTGATGATGAAGACTATATGTCGGATGCTAGGTCTTAGCTAGTTAGATAGATCTTTATATAGGATCTGATGAAAATCTTTGTATATAGATAAATCTCTAATCTCTAATCTCTAATCTCTAATACTAATAAAGCACTAAAAATTTGCCAAATGTCTCATTTCTAGAGAATCCACATCATCATTGCCACATGTCAAAATCACATTCAATTATCAATTTTAGAAATTATCAATTTAAGGCTAATTACCAATTATATCCAAACTAAAATTTCATTTATAAAAAAATGACAAAGTTAACATAATAGATTTCCTTATATAATCACAAGTTAATGTTTTGTAATAAATTATGCCATTTATAATTTCAAATCTATTTAATTGTTTTTCTTTTGTATTTTATCTAATATTATGAAGGTAAATTCAACCCGTGTAATACACGGGTTACTAACCTAGTATATATATATATATATATATATATATATATATATATATATATATATATATAAGTTTTTGTTAACTCTTCCTCCTGTTTTGTTTTGGTTAACCCCATTAATTATATAGATAGATTTTATCTCAATCATTAAAGTTGATTTTATTCTAAATTTGATTGTTACAAATAGATTTTATTGTGAACTGATGTGATTTTTATTTTATTGTGAACTGGTTAACCAGCCTAAAGTACTTTAGAACTCTATTTTACCGGTTCATCCTAAAGAACTCTAGTTCATCTTCTCTCAATACTCATGAACTCGTCTTCCTAAGGAATTGTAGTTCATCCGGTTTTGTTCTTCTTCCAATTTAGAACTAAAATTTATCCTGTTTATAAATCATCTTATCCCACCATATCAAAATGCTAACATATACTAACATAACATATGAATATATACTTCATGTAAGATCACAATTATGAGTAAATGGAGGTCTGCTATGATTCATTAAAATGTGTATGTTATTATAGATGAAAACTGGTTAAACATCCTAAAGAACTTTAGAACTCAAGTTTATCCAGTTCATCCTGAAGAACTCTAGTTCATCTTCTCTCAATCCTAATGAACTCATCTTCTTGAGGAATTGTAGTTCATCCGGTTTTGTCTTCTTCCAATTTACTGAAGAAGTAAAATTTATCCTGTTTATAAATCATCTCATCCCACCATATCAAAATGCTAACATATACTAACATAGCATATGAATATATACTTCATGTAAGATCACAATTATGAATGAAATGGAGGTCTATGATTCATTGAAAATGTGTATGTTATTATAAATGAAAAGTGTATGAATAAAACTGTAACAACTTATGTTAACATACAAACTAGAACAACTTATGCAATTGTACACAAATACAGGGATCAACTCTTCTTCCATCCAAGTTCATCTGGTTCCCATCTTGTTCTCCTCTTCAATAGCTTGTAACCGAAATTTGGCCTTGTGAAATAGGAGACTTTCATGATAGGTCCGTGTCACTATTCTGCTCTCAGTATCACCAATCCTGACAATATCTCATATCTCAGCTTCAGAAAGCCCATTTAGAGCATCTTCTAAGCTTCTAATTATCTCGCTATGTTCACTGTTGAAAATGTGATACATGCATGTTTCTTTCTTATACTCCCAGTTGGTCACATGTTTTCTCTTAACCACATGAAGCCTGTTAGTTGTCATTATTAAATGGATTCGGTCTTTGTCAGCTTGGCTCCATTCTAGATCTGGAACTGTACTATGCGTTGTGAATGACCCATTAGCTCTCTATAGACTACCAACTTTCCATCCTTATTAACTTCAAGCGTCGAAACAGGATTGTTAATGCTGCGTTGTGTGGCTTCATCTACTTCCCCGTATAAGTCATCCAAATACATCTTTATCCTCAGCATTAAGGAGTCCTCTTGTGAACACGTACCCTTCATATCACCATGTAACTGTCTAACATCACCCAACTCATGGTCAGTGAGGTTGTACATAGCTTCTTCAGCTGTAAACTTTATTACCTCATCCGAACTGGTTGTGAACACGTATACTTTGGCTTGATCATCATACCTCTAGGAGATGATTCTTCTCCTTTCAGCATGGACATCTCTGTATTCATTCTCCTCACTGATCACTTTTCCTTTTCCCTTCTTAGCCACTGACTTCATTCTCTTGGTGGGTGGTTTTTCTGGTGACTTGGGTGGAGATGAGGGTTTTTTGGGTTTGTTTAGGTGAGGATATGGAGATGGAAGAGTATGATCAATTCTAGGTTGTGGTATAAAGGGTGTGAAGTTGTCTGCTCTAAACTTTGGTGGAAGAGGCTTTAATGTTACAGGTTTAGGAGGCTTTACAGGTCTAGGCTTTTTTTCTGGTCTACTAGTTCTAGGAGGGTTTCTTCTCAGTTGCTGTGAGGCTAGGGTTCTGTTCAGATCAGAAAATGCACCTGGTGGTATTGGTTCACCTGTTCATGTATGGTATTTGAATCACTTATTCTCAAGCTATTAATACCAAAAGGATTGATCTTTTTTGGGTCCTCCCCCCCTCATCTTAGTGAAATAGCATTTGAGAAGCTTGAGTTCTTCTTCCTCTGTCATAGGTTTTTCTAGGATTTTCTGTATCTCTTCTTCCCTTTTTATCTTCTCTTTCATTTCATCAACATCTATCTTTTCCTTCAGTTTTAATTCACCATCCTCTTGAACAACCCTGGACATCATATCGCATAACTGATTAGCATTCATTAAATTTTCTTGTTCATGAGTCGCCCATCCCCTGGATATGATAATATTTGTGAACTTCATAAGGAGTTTGGCATTGTGAAGGTTATCTGACAGTCTGATCTTTTCTTGTTCAGCTTTAATCTCCTTGTTAGATTCTGTGGCCATTCTTCTTTTTCTTGTCTCCTTCTCAGAGTCCATCGTTACCATTTTCTCATCAATAGACCTTCTCTTGATTTCATTTATCAGACCCATTATTACTTTATCATTTGAATAACACAACATGTCTCCTTCTAGTTTGAATTCCAAGACCATGTCTCTATCCCTTTTTATTTGCTTAGCTTTCTCAACATCTGCAAGTGCCTGGTTTATCATGTTTACCACATCTTCTGGGAGAGTTACCTGTTGATCATAAATGAATGTTGGAGGCTTTGTTTTCTTAACAGCTACAAACACCTTGTCATAATCTGATTGGTACTGGGGCACCACCATTTTCCTTTCCTGAATCTGATTGCTTCAGCAGAAAAATCATTTTCATCAGTAGGTTCAGTCTTTGGCTCCACAGGCTTTGTCTCTTTAACAGTTGCAAACACCTTGTCTTTGACTCCATCTTCCTCAACGTTAGCTTCAACAACCTTTTCTGTTTCAGGAGTATCAGGGGGAACACAAAGCTTTAAAACGGGAATGATAGGCAGAGATGTAGCACTAGGCTTTAAAACATGAATGATGGGCAGAGATGGAGCACTCCTTAGCCAAGTGCGGTTAAGAGTATTCCTAATCATCATTTTTCTCATGAAAGATAGAGCTTCAGGAGCTATCTCCACATTTGTGGTTTGCAGATCATTCATCACACTTGTGATCATCTGATTATCAGCAGTCACTTGCACCCAATGAAGTTGTTCAACCGGATCAACTTGTTCAGCCGGATCAAGTTGTTCAACCGGATCAACATGGCCTTCTTCCTCCGGATGAAGTTGTTCAACCGGATCAAATTGTTCAACCGAATCAACATGGCCTTCTTCCTCCGGATGAAATTGTTTAACCGGATCAACTTGTTCAACTTCATCAGCATCTGAGGAAGACACCCTGTGTAAGATCCTATTTTGAATTAAATCTAGTTTGACATGTGAATTTCATTTCAATGTATGGTTGACAACCTTACCTATCAGTGGCTTTCACAGATTGTCCTGCCTTCAACCGTTCAATTTCTTCTCCTTGAGCTCTCACAATTGCACGAAGAGCTGCCAATTCATTTTCAAGTTTTGTACATCGAACCGTCAATTCAGTATGTGTCTTGCTGCTCTCAACTGGTGTGTTGCCAGTATCTTTGAGCAAAGAATAGCAAACAAGCCAACCTTGTTCATGCTCAGCACCCATGGTTTCTTGGCACCTGGGATTCTTGTTGTCAATCAAAGGTTCCTGAATAGGTTCCCTGACAGAAACAGTTATCGTGGATTGGGTCTTAATGATGTTGGCACTGTCCTCAAGGTCTAGTGGGACTTCATGAGTAGTGTCAGCCCTTTCCACCTGACTTGCTTCATCACTACTGCAAGTCACCTTATCAGCAGAATGTGGGTTGGGTGATTGAACCAAGTCTAGTAATATATTCCCTGCATTAATAAGGTTTGGGGAATCTACTTCATGTGGCCTATGTGATATATCACCCTCATTCTGAGGTAGTCCTGTGGAGGGTCTAGGTGAAGGACACCTAGTCCTCTTCCTTTTGGGTGATTGTGGAGTGCCTGTGGTATTTTTGGGTGTGGTTTTTGATGTGGACATCCTCTTCCTTTTGGTGGGAATTTGTATATCAGTGGAAGAGGATGGTCGGTCTGGTGTGGGCTCAACACTTGTTGGTGTAACAATGTTGTCACCAGGAGCAGTTTGCCCAGGAGCAGTCCTGGCCTTGGGCATAAGGTGTGATGTGTCTTTACCAAGAAAAACAGTTTTGTTCACTTGCATGTTAGAAAATGTTTTACTTGTAAAAGATTTTAGTTCAAGATGTTGATCAGAGATTTGCAGATTTGGAAATTCACAATTGAGATTTGAGAATGTGTTGGATGAATCTGGGGTACATGTAAAAGATCCTCTTAGGTTTTAGATTTTCCAGCATTCCATCAAATATCATCTTTGAAAACTTAAAGTTGAGCCCATTTACCAATCCATGAAAAGCTGATGATTGAGGTGCAGCAAGTTCATCCCACGCAGTTTTCTTGTGAGATAGGCAGTGGAGAATGGTATTAGCAAGATATCGCCAAACATAGGGTAGTTGTCCCTTTTTAATGGTCCCACAAGTTAAGTCACCCCCATACCCAATTGCTTCGTACGTCTTCAAGTATAATTCAGACTTTTAATCAGGATCACCTCCTGTATCATTGAATTTCAGAGGCTTCCGGATCATTTCTTCACTCAAACTAATCTCATTCCCATTGACTCTAGAGTCAATTTTAGCAACCCCGTTGCTATCAACAGATTTTTTTGGCTGAGTCCCAAAATTCAGCAATTCTCTGCTTGCATATTACGGGATTCACAGTTAAAGCAAATTGAGTGTTGGATTGCTCGAGTAAAATCATTCATTTCATCAAATAGCTTTGACTTATCATACTTCTCGAAGTACACTACAACATTGTGTTCGGCGAAGAATAGTTGAGTAGTCTTTGATGGAGCCTTTCGATTCAATTTGGGTGCCATTTGTGAGAAATTAGAGAGTAAGGTTTAGGTTTAAATCACCAATCAGAAACCTGGAGAGAAATAGAGGGCAACTGTTTTTCGAAAATGCAGTTTTATACTAACGGCAGTTCTTGTTGATCACAATGAACCCTAAGAATTGAAACAGAGGAAGTTATTGGAGTTTTCCATTTAGTTGAAATTAGGATGGGAGAAATTATTGATAATTTAATTTGGTTTAGAATAATATTATTAATTTATTTTAATTGAATCCACATCAATTAGGGTTGATTAGGACCGATGAGGATAAATGAAGATAAAGTAGGACCAATTTGGACCTACGAAGCCACGAGGCCCAATTAGGGTAAATTGGGGTCAATGAGGATCAATTAGGATCAATGATGAAGACCAGTTATAACTAACGAGGGTCGATTTTGCTCAAAGACGCTTTATGAGGACCAAATGTGACCAATTAGGGTCTATTAGGCTGATTGAGGGCTAATTACGCTCAATGAGGACCAGTAGACTGCATTAAGGTCAATCATGGTCATTTATGACAAATGAGGACCAATGAGGGCCAGTGAACACTCAGTTAGGATGAATTAGGGCCAATGAAGGTTAATTATAGTCTATTAGGCTCAGTTAGGTTCAATGAATATCACTTGCGGTCAATTACGACCAATTAGGCTCATTTAGGACCAATAATAATCAGTTGGGGTCAATTAGGCCTAATTGACTCAAAATTGTTGTACTTCAAAGTAAATGGTCCTCGATGAGTCTAGTTGGTCCTTATTGAGGCTAACTGGCACTAATTGGTCCTTATTGGTCCAAAATGTGCAAATTGCTCCTCATTAACCCGAATTGAGCCATATTGGTACTTATTATGTCTAATTGGCCCTCATCGGTCCTAACTGGCCCTAATAGGTCATAATTCATCCTTATTGATCCTAATCGAGCATATTCGACCATCATTGGTCCTAATGGGTCCTCATTGACCCTAATTGAACCTAATTGGTCTTAATAGATCATCACTAACCCTGATTTACCCTTATTGATATCATTGGTCCTCATTCAAACTAATTGGCCCCAATTAGTCCTAATTGGTCATACTTGATCATCGATCCTCATTAGTCACTTCCTTCATGCTCCGTCATTATCGGTCCTATGTGCATAATCGGCCTTCTCATTGAATTGGTCCTAATTCGTATTCATTGACCATATTAATTGACCACAACTGGTCTTCACTAAAGTATCCTAAATGACGTTAATTGTCAGTATTTAGTCCTCATTGAGTCTAGTTGGTCCTAATTGCTCCTCACCATCCTAATTGGCCGTCGTTTAATATTTTTGAAACCAAATTATTATACATGAGAAATTCGCAACATGGCGGTCTTTTCGTATTTTTCTTCTGAATTGCATAGTAATTTATCATTTTCATTTTTGAGTTGTGTTTTAGTAATGTCACACTTTTTGTAGTTGCGTTATCCCGGGCACAAAGCACGTGTTAAGTAAAATCTTGTTTATTATATCTAAAAGAAAATAATAAAATTAATATTAAAACATAATTTTGTTAGGGCTTTTAACTCCGATCGTCGTCCAGATCTGCTTAAAGGATCACAGTTATGTCAACCGTAATTAATGTACTCATACAATTTCACAATCTCATTATTTCAACACCTCAAGAGGATGAAGCTCATCTTGAAGAAGAACCTGCAAACCCACAAGAAGAGGCACTTGAATACTTAAACGAACTGGATGATGAAGTTCATCTTGAAGAAGAACCCGCCGGAAGAGCCACGTCGAAACATTTAATTAATTAATTAAATATGCTTATGTTTAGTTTTAGGTTTAATTTTATGTTTAATATACATATTGTTTAAATTAAATTTTGGGTTTTATTATCAGTTTGAACAATTACCCCCCCCCCCCCTTTTTAATTAAAAATTTTCACCAAAAAATTGAATTTCCCACCATTAGTTCAAATTACACCCAAAATTTCGAACTAAATTTACTTATTATCGATTCATCAGATACTTTTCCGTCTCACTTTATCAGAAAATTTCCAGTTAAACGCCTCCAGCGAATAACCAGGTCTTCTTTCTCATCCATATCATTCACATCTTCCATGGAGCTTCAACAGACAGCGCTAGCGATTTTTCAGACGTTCCATGTGATTTGGGAGACCAATCAGTCCAGAAAACGATAATTGTCAAGTTATTCTGTTTCATTAATTACAATTTGTTTTCATAAAATTGTTTGTTTTGTTTATTAGTGATACACGTTTAACTTGGGATCCCTGTATTTGTGTATAGTTACAGTTACAGATCGATAAAATTTCGTTTCATACAGAATTAATTAGGAAGGGGTATATATTGCAGAAATCCTCTCTATTCATTCCAACCCATTGATTTTATGCTAAATTAGTTATTTACCTTCTTAAATGACTGTGGGAGCATGCTAAATTAGTTATTTTTATGCTAGGAATGTTGAGGTCAAGCATATGCACATGTTTGTAGATTCATGTTACTGGTGAACCTCTTTTTTTCTTTACGTACACTGTTAGAAATGGTTAACTGTTTGTTTATATCCACTGAAGACATGATGTGTTCCATTCTTCCCTTTAGAAGTCTTTAATTTGTGTATAACATATTAAATAATTAATCAATAGGGTCTTTATGTGATATATTAATAATTAAGAACTAATTTATGTTACTATGCTCATTACTAGGAAATGATCCTAGAGGACATATATAAGAATGTTTCCAACATTTTTTGTAGGTTCATGTTAGAGAGGTACAAAATAAAGAAATTATAGTTTAAATCCCCTGTAGAAGAATAGAAGAATGTTGATGTCATGCATCTGCTACTTTGCTAGAAATGGTAATTTGTTTATATCCACTGAAGACATGATGTGTTCCACTCTTCCTTTTAGATGTCTTTAATTTGTGTATAAGATATCAAATAATTAATCAATAGGGTCTTTATGTGATATATTAATAATTAAGAACTAACTAAGAGATAATGAATCAATAGGGTCTGCATGCTTTCCTATTTATGTACTTTGTTAAAAAAACATCTAACTACATTCTGTTAATTGTATAAAATTCAAGGATCGATCCAACAACACTGATGGTCAATTGGAAAAACTTGAGTTCGAACTTAAAGAGGAGAGACTTCTTAGGGTTGAAAAAAATGAACAAGTTATGGCCCTCTTCCTGAAGATTGAAGAATTGGATAAAAAACTTGATCTACTTATAGCTCATCTATTTGCACTTGGAACACCGTTACCACAACAACTTAATGCTCTGGCATCTACAGAGGTAAATTCTTTACATCACACCTTAATCATACTATTTTCAAGTACCTTATAATAACATACACTCTTGTTCCTGAAGAACACAATTCGGATGAACTCTTGTTCCTGAAGAACACAAATAGATGCAAGTTCCTGGTACAAAAGAATATATACTTCATGTAAGAACAAAGTTATGAGTTAAATGGAGCTCTGCTATGATTCATTGAAAATGTATGTTAATATGAAAAAAATAGAGTATATATATAATCTGTATGAATAAAACTGGAATAACTTATGTTAGATTAAAAAAATCAGAATAAATACTTTCATGATAGGTCCGCGTCATTATTCTGCTCTCACTTTTAACCAATTCAAAAACATTGTTCTAGGTTATAATTCTAAGGAGATTTTTGTTGGATCTAGCCATAGCACTAATACATACACACAACGGTTAGTATTTTTCAAACTCATTATCAGTTTAATTGCTCATTTACATAAAGTAATTAATTGAACTCTATGGCGTGAAATCAGTGGTCGATCAACCTCGTCAAAAGCAGTTGAAAAGAAAAAAGATAAATATTTGCCAGTTAAGTTTTATTCCGTTCTATAGTTTCACAGTAATCTGTTTGGTAATCTCATGTAGTCCCATTTTAAATGTTATTTGGTACCTCAAACACTTGGGCTAGCTAGGGATTGTGGGAACAAATAGTGAGATGTGTACCAAATAAAGTTCAACTGACTTTAAAGTTGATCCGGAACTTAATGTGATGTTCATCCGGATGTTTTAAGTTCATCTGGATATCTAATGTTCATCTGGAAATCAATTGAATTGTAGAACCTGGTGACTCATACTACTTGCAATAAAATGGCACTCCTCAGTCCATATCTATCATGGTGGTAAGTATTTTAAAATTGCTATATATATTGTGATCAATTTCGATAACCTAATTATCAATTATATGTTTTGGTATATGAAGGAATACAAGAAAAAATTGTCCTAATTAAGCTCAAATCTGAACAGTTGAAGATGAAGACCACGTGGTAGTGTTCTGGCTCCCGGATTGAAAATTAAATTGAGAATAATGCTTGTATGCAGTGTAATTTTCTTTAATTTTTTATTTGTATTTCCTTTGTATTTGACTTGTAATTGAAATTTATTTGATTTGTAATTAATAATTTGTAATAGCTTTTAAATTGGCCACACGTAGAGCAAGGACCCATCTGATTTCAACAACCTTTTGGTCACTTTTTTTTCTTCCCAAATATATGTGGCTAAAACACAAATATACGTGACCATATAATACCAAAGGCCACACTTTTTATATTTTAACGTGGCCGTTGCCACCCTTTGGCCACGCGTATTGGGACAAAATATCTGATTTCAACTACCCTTTGGCCACTTTTTTTTTCAAATATATGTGGCTAAAACACAAATATACGTGACCATATAATACCAAAGGCCACACAATTTATATATTTACGTGGCCGTTGCCACCCTTTGGCCACGCGTATTGGGACAAAATGTATAATTTCAACTACCCTTTTCCACTTTTTTTCAAATATATGTGGCTAAAACACAAATATACGTGACCATATAATACCAAAGGCCACACTTTTTATATTTTAACGTGGCCGTTGCCACCATTTGGCCACGCGTATTGGGACAAAATATCTAATTTCAACTACCCTTTGGCCACTTTTTTTTTCCAAATATATGTGGCTAAAACACAAATATACGTGACCATATAATACCAAAGGTCACGCTATTCATATTTTAACGTGGCCGATGCCACCCTTTGGCCACGCGTATTGGGAGAAACATTATAATTTCAGCAACCCATTTGGCCACGTTTTTTTATAACATATGTGGCTAAAATACAAATATACGTAACCATATAATACCAAAGGCCACGCTTTTGATATTTTAACGTGGTCGTTGCCACCCTTTGGCCACGCGTATTGGGACAAAATGTATGATTTCAGCAACCCATTTGGCCACGTTTTTTTTATAACATATGTGGCTAAAATACAAATATACGTGACCATATAATACCAAAGGCCACGTTAAACAAACACATGTGGTCGTTTTGGCCAAGCTTTCCGGAAGAATTGTTTGATTACAACAACAAATATTGGTACCCTTTAGCCACGCTTCTAGGTGGCTTCAGCCACTGATATTGTAACGTGGCCGTAAGATACATAAGGTGACGGCACCTTTGGTGTCGATTGAAATGGAAAAAAACGTAACCAAACACCTTTGGTCACTGTTTTTTTTCGTGGCCAAAGGTGAATTTGACGTAGTGTTAGCAAGCTTGTTGTATATTAGTTACTGAGGTTGGAAATGCCTAGACTATGGTGCATAAATCTTAAAGATATTTAAAATAAAAAAGAGAACTGAAAACACCATAAGTTTAAACATAACTTTTGAAACAACCACCACGACACCACAACTAATAGATGTATAACATTATTTTTATCCAAACGTTTACAGACACGGAAATGGTGCATGTAAGATTTGACGGAGACGTTACGGATCACTTGTTTTAGTGTCCAATAAAAAAAATCAATCATTTACCCTTTTGAGCATCATTCTTCTTATATACTGTTTGTGATAAGTTCTTTGATTGAGTAGCTATATCTCAAATTGTGTTTATGATAACGATTCTCAAGGCCGTTACAAATACCTAAACTTTAACATGTAGTAGGGTAAGCTAAGCTTTATTGAACCAAGAGAATATGTGGTTATTAACTAGCTGAATGTACTGCTTCCATACCTGTTTATTTTGGGGGGGATCATATCCCGGATAAAGAAAGAGCAAGAGTAACAAAAAAAAATGACGATTCAAATCAAGATTTCTCTAGTACCCTATATCAAAATAAAATCATCAAAATCAAATAGATTCGAAAGAGACCAAAGAAATGTTGTATCAGACTCCTTGTCTTTTTGTAGTTGGATCTCCAAGTTTTTGGAACTCAAGCAAAAACACCCAAATACTGGTTGGAACGGATATTTAATAGAAAGTTTGAAACTTCTTACTTTCCGATTCAATCTGCTATAAAGATACGAATCAAAAAATCTTTGATGTAAAAGATTGATAGACGGGGTTAACCATTTGGATAATATATCCACATCTTGATTAAAAGGAATTCCTAATAATCCAACGAACAAAGTAAATAGAATTAATATAAGTATTGGAAATAACATCGTATTATCCGATTCATAAGGATACAAAGAAGTCTTGGTATTGCCAAAATTAGGAATAGAAAGAAACCTTTCATAAGCGGAGACAGAATAAAGCGCCCATACAAAAGACGCTTACTGTCTGCTGCGGATTCAACACACTTCCACTGTAGTGTCGATTCCATTTTGAGAGAGTTGAATAAGCACTATCTCGTTGAAAAGTTCTATACATCTGCCCTTTCTCAACGCATTTCTTTAGACAAAGACTCCGTTTTTTCCTCTTTTCGGATGGTAAATATTTATCAGAACATGGTGTGTGAATCAAACCGCTTCATTAGCCCATACTGCTCCTGAAAGAATACCTATGGTTAAAAAGATAAATCCTAGGCTAATCACACGATAACTCCAATAATCCAATTGTTGAATAAAGTTCAACCAACCCATTTTCAAAATATCAAGTAGATGAATAAGAATCTTGATAAAATCTTTCATTTGTCTATCATTATAGACAATCCCATCTATATTATCTATGGAATTCGAACCTGAACTCTATTTACGATTCAGTATTACTATAGCATCGGCTCTTCTTATTTCTATTGATTTACGTCTAGTCTGTTGTTCTTTTTTTTTCCCCTTTTCATAGAAATATTCTACATATTTTCACATCTAAGATTTACATATACAACATATATCACTGGAAAGGGGAAATTTCTTAGTATTTGGGTGATTTTCGAAAATGGCTTCCGCTTCCTCCGTGAATATCTTGGTAGAAGATATGATTTCTTGAAACTGTGGTTTATTGGTTTTTAAGTAAGTACGTAGCTCAACCAGAAATTTGCTTACCTGTCCAATTTCTAATGAATCGAGATAACCGTTTGTTCCGGTATAGAAGCAAGACGTGTAGGTGGATCGACTCATCAAGTTCCCATTGAAATAGGATCCACACAAGGAAAAGCACTTGCCATTCGTTGGTTATTAGCGGCATCCCGAAAACGTCCGGGTCGAAATATGGCTTTCAAATTAAGTTCCGAATTAGTGGATGCTGCCAAAGGGAGTGGCGATGCCATACGCAAAAGGGAAGAGACTGCGCACAGACCAATCAATCGTATCGGTCGTATTCTTGAATTTGGAATGAAAAGAGGAGTAATGCTTCCTAGCACGGGACACAGAATAAGACCACTTAGATCAGAATAGCATTCACAGAAATGTTCTAACATAGAGTAGAATCTAACATTGAAGAGATTAGTTGACAACAAAAGATGGGTGCCTAATTCCAATACAATAGGGGTCTATCAATGCAAGTCAGCTGAACACCGTGATTGATGAGTGGGTAGGTGGGTTAGGTGCACCTCTCGCCCAGTGGGAAGTAATGAGGCAAGTCTCCCCCCCTGAATGAAGAAGTAGTAAGGCCCCTTCCCGCGTATGCGCCTTTATTAACCAACTTTAACTACTTAACCTAATGAATTACCTAATTACCTCTCAGCTGTGAATTGTTGATGATTGAACTAGTTACTAAAACTAAATTACCAATTAACTAACTATGAATTAACTAATGATTGATTTTAAAACGAAACACTTATGTAAACTAAACACAACCACTTTAGGATCTCGGTTTGCTATTTATACCTGAATTCAATTATTTGAATGCTAATACTACATAGACATAGTCCCCAATTGTTTAGTCAACCTAATGATCTAACTCTTAGGTAAGCTGCTTAATTCCTAGAGCAAGGAAATCCTGAAATATGATAGTTTACTACAACCAAGCTAAATAACTAGTTAATTAAATGAATTAGGCATGCGGATGCTCGACAGTTGCAAGGAAATCAACTAGCAATCAAATAACTAAAATCAGATAAGAATCATAAACAGTACACGAAAGTAATTAATAACTTAACCCGAAAGTAGCAATCAAACTCTGGAAATTCGTTCACAATACTCTCTGCACGACAAAAGTGGCAGAAGAAGATAAATAACTTAACCCGAAAGTAATTATAAGAAAACCCTAATTTTTCTTTTACCGACCGAATCGGGGCGTACCGGCCTACTCCCTTCACAAATCTGGGTGTACCGCCCGTGTCGTCTAATCCGGTTTCTTCCTCAGCTTCAGGGCGTACCGCCCTGATCTTCTCCTCTTCCTGGGCGTACCGCCCCGGTCTTGATACCGGTAACTTTCTTCTTCTCTCTTTCTTGATTCTAACGTTTCGCTCCCGTGTATCGATCAACTTAGCTTCTAAACTTCATTAAAACACTCCTGATTGATCATTTTGCTCCAAATACCTTTCAATGAAAAACATAGGAAATGTAATGAAATCCAATCGATAATATTAATAAAATCAACAATTATAAACAAATATGCATAACAAATTGGACTCTCATCAGTTTACTTTTTATTCATAGATTTCCAATTGGTAACTCAGGTTTCGGATAATAGGTTGCAAAAGCTTTAGCCTTTAGCGTAAGTCTATGTTAAATAAAAAATAGCATGAGATGTATGAATATGCTCCTTTTGATTGTCAATTATCGAAAGACTAAACATCAAAACATCAACAGAATAACGACGAATTTGCAATGAGCAAGAGCAGATATAAAATTATTAAAGCTAATTGTAAGATAAGATTTGATTAAAAATTAATTTACTTAATAGATGAAAGGGGGGATGGTGGATAAAATAGTTATTCCTTTATTAAAATTTAATTAATAATTATTTAATTAATAGATAGAAGAATACATATGGTCCTAAGAGATTTTGGTGCGAAAAAGAGCCTAACATTAAACCTTAGAATGACATGTGGCAAACGAAATATTCACTTATTAGATTAGGGGATGGCATCTTTTAATTTACTTTTATCCGATTTCACTTTAAGATTTAAAGGTTTTACTATTCTCTAGTTTTACTTTTACCGAATTTCTTAGTATTGCCAAAATTTAGTTATACTTTTATTAGAATTTTACTTTTACGCTTTAAGGGTTTTACTATTATCATATTTTATTTTTACTTTTACCAGATTTTGATTTTAGGATTTAAAGGTTTTATTTTTGTCAATTATAGAGTTAATTACTATTTACTATTTATGTCCCTGAGGTTTGATGGGTTTAACTAGTTGAGTCCACATGTTCAGAAATTTAAATATCGGGGTGTGATGTTTGCAACCCATAACCATTTGAGTCCTTTAGCCTAACGATGTTAAAATTTTCTATTAAAGGAAAAGGGTATTTTGGTTATTTTATACAAAGGGACTAGTTATGTAAATTATTTAATTAATTAACAGTGATGGACTAAGAGTGTAATTTTCTTCAACTAACATAATTTCATCACCACCATCATCCATTCGTCGTATAAGACCTGCAAGTTCATCACCACCCACCACTGTTGTTCATTGCCTCCGCCACAACCACCGTTCATCGCCTTCGACACCACAACCATTCACTAACACATCCACCATCTGCCAACATACACAGATCCAATATCTGGGGGAGGAAATTGCAGTCACAAAATGACTATCAAATCACAAAACCCCCAAATCGTAGTGTCCATACGTTTCCATTGAAGTTTATTAGGGGTTATTCTTTTTTCCTTTTTCTTGACAAAGGATATACATATTCTATAACACCTGCACTTTTCCGAGTATAAAACCCGATTTTGAAACCCTGCATTTAACGATTTGTGAATTGTTTAGCACCGGGAGAATTTTTGGGTGTTTATAACCCAAATAATGTTTCTAAATGACTTATAATTATTTTTTAAAATGAAACACTTAAATAAAATCAATTGGATTCAAATTGGATTCCTTGGAATGAATATACAGCAAATCTGTAGCTTTTACGCGATTTCGGTACGCGGTCCGTCGTTTACCGGGAATCTCGTATTTGTGTATCATAAGCCAAATTAGGCATGATTAGGAGTCAAATAATCATTTATAATGTCAGATTCATCACACACTTAATCTAGTCACGAAACGTTGGTGAATTGCCCAAAATCGATAAGTACGCCAAAATTGACCAAAATATGTAATTTAACTTAATTTGTGCATAGTTATGAGTTGTGTGATGTATTTATATTTGTCTTGAGTGGTTAAATGTGGTTAACATGATTGAATGATGAATTGGGTGTTTTGGGTGGAATTGAAACTTGAAAACGTCGAATAACGAAGAACCGAGCACGCAAAATGAGGAAAACCAAACAAGAGGCTGGACCAGGGGTCGTATCGTATCGCGAGTCCCCCTGGCCCAACCCCTCGTGACACTCAGGGAGCCCAGTTGGGTAGAACCGACTTAACTCCCTATTTAAGCAACTTTTACCCTTCAAAACCTCATTCCTCTCTTCCTAAATAAACCCTAGCCGCCATATATGTTGCCCTATCTCTATGTCATCATTCTTTTGAATATTTTTAGTCATTTCGGGTAGATTCTAGCTTAGATCATCATCCATCATCATGCCCCATAACTCGGTAAGTCACATTTTGCTCCTCTTGTCATACATGCATTAAAGTCTTGATCTTTATTAAAGATCTAAGTTAAATCTTGGCTATACATGCTTGCTATGAATAGATCTAATGAAATCCATGATAAAAACTTAAAAAGATATATATAAACTTTGGGGTTAAAGTTCAAATTTTTGTAATGTCAAAGTTGAATCTTGCATGTTTCAGTGTAAAGCCATGATTTTTATGATGAATCTATGTAGATCTAGGTCATGCATGTCTGATGATGAGTAGATCTAGCCATTTACATGATAAAAATATAACTTTATTGATTTAAGTTGGGATTTCTATGATCATAATGTAAAATCTTGCATGTTTGATATTAAAGGCATGAACTTTATGCATGATTCATATTAATGGAAATCCATTTACGATAGCTAGGGTTTACATGTGAAAAGTAATGATATGACGGTAACATGCTTAAGAAATCTATAGATCTTGCATGTATTGTTGTAAAGCATGAGTTTTGATAATAATAATAATGAGATGGATGACCCCCCCGCGCGTTGCCGCGGGGTTGAATTTGTAGACTAAGTTGTAGTGAAAATGTTAAGTGAGTACTAAATGTAAGCTTGACAAAGACCACAGTAGTAGTAGAGTGAATGTGTTTATAATGCTAAAGCAAAATCCACCCAAAGGAAGAAGGAACAGAAACGTAAAGCTCATAAATGTGACATTTAATAACCAAAAGAAACTGGGTTTGATCTAATCCTAAAAAGACAGTTCGCCAAACAATCAAATGGTCAAACTATCAATTCTTGAATTTGTGGAAGATGAGAAGGAAACTTACCAATACTGACACCAAAATCTTAGTTCTGCATTTCCTGCACCATGCTTCTCAATGGTTTTAAAACACTCAAAAGCTGGATATGCATATCCAAGAATCAACCTGAACCCATAAGTTCATAACCAAACATCATCATATTTAACCAAAATCCTAATTTCCATAAAAATATATCTTGATGAATTATTTACTAAAAATGAGATTGACAAATGGAAGATGCTTGCTTACACATACTTACATCTTTTGAAGGAAATCCTTGGGGGCTTGGGTGTGATCTTGAAGTGACAGCTTCAAGTTTCATTGATAAGAACTGTCACACTCAACCTAATTAGCCTCTGTTCAGTACAAAAGAGAAGTACAGTATGCTTACTTCGACTTATTGCTGTAGCGACTGAATGTAATTAATTATCTCATCAAAGACCAATGCTTTCCCAATAACCTGATATTCAGAACATAAAATACATTATCAAAATTAGTACAATTAAGTAAAAAAAGACCCCTCAATTGTCATTGTTTAACTCTAATTTTTTGTTTGCAGAGGTTGCCATAATTGAAGTTAAATTTGGTTGACCTTAGGGGTGCAAACACCCACCTGCATGATTGTTGTTTGACAATGTATGAAAGTGAAGGTAAACCAATAAACCTGCACTGTAAATATGGAATGTAATATTATGGGTTTGTGTTCGTCGTGCCTCAAATAATAGTAATATCGGAAGCCATTTTATAAAACTACATTAAGTTTTTAGTACACCATGCCTATCAACAGTCGCAATTTCTACTTGGCTTTTTTAAAATGGCTCACCTTAAGTTCGTAGCTGTTGCACTATTCCTTTCCCTTCGCAGGACCAGTCGGAACACTACAACATTTATATTTATTGTATAAGTTGTGTATGGCAGTGTAACAACCCACCCATGAAAAAACCCCTACAGTAGTTTTAAGTTTAAACCTGTGGAAGACCGTACAACAGAAACGTGCAAACCACTCTAAATTATCTCCTCATGAGGCTGTCATACAACAAAAACCAACATAAACAGACTTAACAGGAAACTAACCTTAAATCACAGACAACAATAGCAACCACAGATCAACTCCAGTAGCTGCACACAAAAAATCAGAACAAATTAGCACATACCCTTCCAACTACAATATCACCACCAAAGAAGAGAACCATTATTGTACTCCCCTAACACATTCAACAAAAACCAAAATAAGTGACCACAAAGCTGCAGAGACCAGAAAAGCACATAAATTTTGAGCAAATATAAAAGCATACAAAATGAGGCATTTAAGGATGAAATTTGTCTAACACAAAACAGTATTAAGAGGATGAATACAAATACACAAATCAAACATGCAGGTATTCAAAGATCTAAAACCCAACGAAGATTGGGTTAACAAAAAAGAAACATAGGTAAAACAGGGTTCAATGTTCACAAACCAAAGGGATAAGAGCCTCAAACTTAGTAGCAGCGAAGGCAGTCAAAAGGGTTGTAGCAGCGAAGGAGTCAGAAGGGTTGCAGCATTGAAGACCACCACGATATCAAAGGAAACCAAAAAAAAGAAGAGAATTAGCAGTAAAAACGACTACCAACTCAACCTAAACTATGAACAACATTCACCAAAAAGCAAGAAACAAAGTTCGATTGTATTTCATTTTAATTGTAGAATTTTGTGTTGCAGATATCATATCCATTGTTTTGTATTTACTTACTACTCATGAATACTATGCCATGTGGGTGAATTGCTCGCTCCTCTCTGCTTCCTTTCTTCAATAGGTGAATCGTCCACTCCACTCCTATGCCTCTATATACATCAAGTTAGTGAACAAACATCAACAGAAAAAACCATTTTAACATTGTAGCTACAACACAATATTCTTCCTCAACTAAACAAATAACCAAAACGCGTGGCTGACCTCCTCGAGTGCCACCACGCCACAACTTTGAAAACGCCTCCAGTGGGCGGTCAGTAGACCGGCGTTTTCAGGCATGGAAGAGGCTAAAATAGCCCCATCACGTGACGAACTACGATGCAGCCTTAGGGACAAAACTATAAATATATTAGAGCTTTATAAAGAGGGCTTAGGGACAAATATAAATATTTAGAGCAAAAGAGGGCTTGATACTTCTAAACCATGTATACACGCCCCTCACCTCTCAACAATACAATAATATAAATTAAATACAATAAATAAATAAATAAATAAAATAAAAAAAGGTAATATATGTAATAAATAAGTTGACTTTGGAAGAATTGATCAAACCAATTATGCTATAGAGGATAGCAAACCAATTAGTTGGAAAATGATACATGCTATTTCCAGGAATAAACAATTGAATGTCTCTAATGTTCATCTTCATATTTTAGCAATCTAAATGTGTAGAAGAACATCTTGTTGCGTTCAATCGCCTCAAGAACTGAAAAACAGTCATATTGGATGATATCAGATGTAATCGATCACAATCAAAGAAATAAAAGGGACACACAAAATCGTGGAGAAGCGAATGTAGATGTTACCTTCACAATGGAGGGAGCAGAAACTTGAACTTTGATGTCGAAGCAGAAACAGTGGTGTTATAAACATGCAGTTGCATTCAGGACTTACAAACGACCTGTGATCTTCAAACAAAATGCAAAACAATACAACCACCATCAAAGCCCCAAGAAACCCTCATCAATGACAAAAACAATTGAACCAACAATAAAAAAAAGAAACTGAATAGAAATCAGTAAATTATACCCATCATCAAGGCCCTAAAAACAAATCATACATGAATGGAAGAAAGCACATAGGTAAAAAGAAGTGTAGAAATCAAATACGCTACCTCAATTCAGAGAAAGGGACAGTAAAAAACATAAATGAAGAAGAAGTTGAAGATTAAATAGAGAAAGAAAATTGAAGAGAATCGAACATTTAAATGTGTATTGGCTCATATCTAACCTGCAAATCTTAAGTAAACCAAACTGGATTCGTAAAACCTATGTACGAAAACGGAAAAAAAAATCAAAAACAAAAGACAATGAAATCAATGCAAACGATTGACGAATCGAGAAGTGGTCTCAATAGGAATCTCAAATCGAAATTTCTTGCAACGCACATACGATTTCAACTCAAAGCCCTAAATTCAATTGAAGATATAGGTAATCTAGATTGAGACGTATTCGAAATGAAATTGAACTCATCTGAACTAACAAATTGAACATGCAAACAAATCTGATCATTTAAGAATCACAACGATATAAAAACGATGAAAACGTATGACGAAATACATGTTTTTCTCGGCTGGAGTAACTCCGACAGCGTCAATCTCCGTCACCGCATCTCCCTGTCAGCGCCTCTAGAGATCGACAACCACAACACCGGATTTCGTCATGTAAGAGGAAGGACTGGCGTGAACCCTAGCCGCTTCAACATCGCCGTAGTCCGCCGTTTACTGCGTCGACACTAAAAAACGGAGCAACAAAAACAAATCTACGATCCCGTTGGTTGCCGCTCGCACACCGGCAGATGATGGTCTCGCTAGCTGAATGCCGCCATAATTCGGCCGTCTTCTCTGACCATTTATCCTTGTCGCCTGTTCGATTTGAGAGAGCGAGAGAAGAAATAGAAGAGGAAGGCGTGTATTGTGTTTAAGAAGGGAGACAGTGAGAAGAGAGACAATGACGTGTTTCAACCAATCAGAATATACCACAGTCAAGACCAATCAATTAGAAAAATCCGTTTGGCAAAGGAAGGACTAAACTTGACAAAGAAAAAAAAATTGGTGGTCAAACTAAAAGAAACAAAAACTTTCCTAAGGACTAAACTTGACAAAGAAAAAAAAAATTGGTGGTCAAACTAAAAGAAACAAAAACTTTCCTATTCACCCTAATTTGCATTGTATATTTATATAATATGGCTAGGTCATAATATTAATTAGACGCTTGCATGCAATATAGTAAAGCTATGTTTTTGTCATAAAAATAAAAAGTATATGAGTACATAGATATGGATTATGATGTACACATGTTGAGATTCTTGCATGTATAACGTTGTATGTGACACATATGTATGATTCGATGCTTAGCGTGGTGTATTCGTGCTCAAGGTCTGACTCTAGGTGATTTCATGAAAAATATATATATTTAGGTTGCAATGAAAATAAGTATTAATGTTAATACCTATTTTGTCGTCGCATGATCAAGTGTTGTGTTTGCTTTATGTGATAAGATAGATACGTATGGGATCACTTAAATAAATCATCAATGAGTTGTTGAGTCGATTGTGTCACTGTGAGTCGTGAAGCATAATTATTTATTTATTTATTTCTCTATCTCATCTAGTCGTCAAGGTCCTCTTCGGTTCCAACCGTCTCTTTTCGTGGTGTCATTCTTTCGTTAGTGTCTCCATATCAATCTCAAATATCTATTTCATTATTGCAAAATTGTACCACCCAAAACAATTTGGGGGTATTCCTCCTTGAGAATACATGTTAAAAACCTTGGGTACAAATAGACATAGTCTGGTGAAATGTTTGTTTTGAGACCCTTAAAAATTAGTTTAGAGAAGTTGAAATTTTGACCTTTAACCACAACATAGAATGCTGAGGCCTGTTCAGCAGCAAGTTCGTCAAACCCGCCTTTCTTGGGAGTCATGCAAACCAGAAGGGTGTGGGCTAAGAATCTCCACTTGTAAGGCAATTGCCCCTTCTTTATGGTTATGCTTCCCATTAAACCGCCATAGCCAATATCTCTAAAAAGCTTTAGATACACCGATGAGTCAACAGACACATACCCGTCTTCAAAGATTACCGCTTCAACTGTCAGAGCATAGTGAAGATGACAGTTCTTGAGGAAGTTTATCGTACCATTGTAGATGTTGGTCTTGCTAGGTTCTTCGAGATAAGCCGCCAGGTTATGTTCCACGGGGAACCTTGAGTCACTGGCAGGCTTCTTGCCACTAGAACTCGCCTTAGGAGCCATTGTTGACTGTAGGTTTGAGAGAAATTGACGGTTATTTGGAGGTTACGGAGAGGGTTTGGGAGAAATTTTGGGAGTAATTTCTGAATGGGGTTTGAGAGAAGTAGGAAGATGATGGTAAATTAGGGTTTTTACCTTTTTCGTCGATGATGTGGAGGAGAGAGGTTCTAAACCATCGATTCAGTAACTGATGTGACTGATGCTTTATGGGTTATACGGTATAACTTGGTAAAGCATGTCATTATCCAAAAGAATTTTACTGAAACCTCGAACATTTAAAGGTTAAAAACTCAATGGGTAATTAAATGTGTATCCACATAAAAAGTTGTGCCTTTCGGGTAATTTAATGAAAATTAATTTTGATTTGTTGACCCGGAAGTTCAGGCGGAACCCATTTTCTCCTTTATTTAAAAAAAACAAATATCTTCCGTTTGAACTTCAAGCGGAAGATTTTTCCGCTTGGAAGAATTGTTTTCAAATACTTTTCCCACATAATTTACAAAGCATTTTTCCGGTTGAAATTCACCCGGAGATTTTCAAAGGTTTTCATTTCTCAGGTTGAATCGGAACTTGAACCGGAAAACCAAAACACATAATTTTTAAAAATTTGTGCTAATCGTTCATAGTTTAACAGCAGTTACTAACTATGAACTGAAATGTATTCTGATTAAAACAAGAAATTTTCAATTTTCTTTTCTTTTTGTATCAAGAGACGGGCTCATGAGCACATGCTTCTCTTTTATTAAAATTATGAAAAGTTTGTTAGTCAAAGTTCATCATTCCAATAGTTGTGATAAGGTAGAAGAATCTGGCCTCATCAAAAGCTTTGGTAAACAGGTCAGCCAATTAGTGGTCAGTATGAACTTTGAACAACTCTCACAATCCCTAATAAAGTGATACGTGATATCAATGTGCTTTGTTTTGGAGTGCTTGACTGGATTATTGGTGATGGATATGACACTGTTGTTTTCTACAAATATGGGAGTTTCCATGAAGGTGATCCCATAATCAAGCATCTGATTTTAGATCCAAAGGACTTGACTACAGCAACTTGATGCAACAATGTATTCAGCTTCAGCTGTAGATGTAGAAACACAGGTTTGTTTCTTACATTGCCAAGATACAAGCCTTTCACCCAAGAATTGACATCCTCCTGATGTTGATTTCTTGTCAATGTCACATCCTCCATAGTCACTGTCGGTGAATGCTTTGAATGAGAAATCAGAATTCTTAGGGTACCACAATCCCAATTTGGGTTGGCCCTTCATTTACTTGAAAATTCTTTTGACTGCTAGCATGTGTGATTCCTTTGGTGAGGACTGATATCTTGCACATAAGCAAACACTGAACATGATGTCAGGTCTACTTGCTGTGAGATACATCAGTGATCCTATCATGGCTCTATACATGTGTACATCCACTGACTTGCCACTTAAGTCACTTGTTAACTTATGGGAAGTGGATATAGGAGTTTTAGCACTTGAGCATGTCAGCATGTCAAATCTCTTCAGCATATCTTGTATGTACTTTGACTGATTTAGAAAAATCCCAGCTGCAGTTTGCTTCACTTGTAAACCCAAGAAGAAGGTTAGTTCTCCCATGGAGCTCATTTCAAATTTAGACTGCATCAAAGTTTCAAACTCTTTGCACAAAGCAATGTTAGATGAACTATAAATAATATCATCTACATAAATTTGAACCATCATCATATCCTTACCAACACATTTGACAAAGAGATTTTTGTCAATTGCATCTCTCCTGTAGCCATTCTCTAGAAGATAGTTAGAAAGAGTTTCATACCAGGTTCTAGGAGCTTGTTTGAGGCCATACAGGGCTTTGATCAGTTTGCATACCATGTTTGGATGATGAGGGTCCTCAAAACCAGGAGGTTGTTTGACAAAATCTTCTTGTTCCAGTAGGCCATACAGGCATGCACTTTTGACATCCATTTGAAATACTTAGAAGTCTTTGAAGGCAGCATAAGCTAGAAAATTTATTGCTTCCAATCTAGCTACAGGTGCAAACACTTCATCATAATATATGCCTTCTTCCTGTGCATAGCCTTGCACAACTAGCCTTGCTTTGTTTTTGACAACAATACCCCTGTCATCTTTCTTGTTTCTGAATACCCACTTTGTGCCAATTGGTTCTCCTCCATCAGGCAGATCTACCAATTCCCAAACTTTCTGCTTGTTGATTTGAAATAATTCTTCTTGCATTGCCTCTACCCAGCTGCTATCTTCCAAAGCATCAGCTACTTTCTTGGGTACTTCTTGACAAATGCAGCATGCAAACAATGCATCAGCAGAACCTGCCACATCCACATTCTCAAAGGTATCTTGTTGATTTCTGTCTAGGCATAGGGAACTCATGGCTTCTCATTTGAGGTATGTTGAGTCAGGAGTGTGCTCAACATTTCCAAGTTGTGACACAGGATCTGAAACTCCAACTGATTCATGAGAATTTGTGTCTGAATTATAGGTCAGATGCTCTAAATTGAGCTCATTTGATATGCCATCATTTGAATTTTCATCTACATTTGACCCTGACTCAGTATTCTCTTCAGTTTCTGAAATTGAGTTTTCCGGTTGAACTTGAACCGGAGAAACAGGTTTCGCTTGGACTTCAACCAGAGCTATTTCTTCTTTAATTTGAATTATTTCTTTCGGTTTCTTTTCATTGCCTGGCAAGATAGGTAGAGTGCTCATTGAAGAGAAGAAGATTAGCTTCTTAATCACAGTTTGATTCCTCTTCCAATGCTCATCAGCGGACCTATAAAAATTATGTTCCTGCACTAAAGAGCTCACAGGCTTATCAACATTTATGTTGAAAGCAGTGGTTAGTGCATCAATATCAAATAACCAACTGGGCTGAGACTCAAAATTGTTAGGAGATATTTCATTGAAAGACACATTTATAGTTTCCTCAACAATTTTGGTTCTCTTGTTGTATACTCTGTATGCTTTTGACACACCAGAATACTCAACAAAATAACCTTCATCTGCCTTTTCTGTAAATTTAGGTAATAGCTCATTAGTTATTAAAATTGTAACATGACAACCAAATGGCTTAAAGAAATAAATGTTTGGCTTCCTTTTTCTCCAAAGCTCATAAGGTGTTTTATTCTTGCCTTTGACAATAAAAATCCTATTTTGGATATAACAGGCAGTGTTTACTGCTTCTGCCCAAAATATCACAGGGAGCTTGGAGTCTGCTAACATAGACCTAGTAGCTTCAATCAATGTCCTATATATCCTTTCAGCAACACTGTTCTGCTGTGGAGTTCTAGGAGCACTAAATTGTCTCACAATTCCCTTTTCCTCACAGAATGAATTCAAGACAAGATTTTTGAATTTTGTGCCATTGTCACACCTGATTGTTTTGACTTTAAGGTTGGATTGATTTTCTAAATTGATCACAAGTGTTTTCAATAATTCAGCAGTTTCATCTTTTGTTTTAAGAAAGAAAACCCAAGTGTATCTAGAAAAATCATCAATTATTACAAAACAGTATGACCTTTTCCCCAAACTCATTACTCTAGTTGGACCAAAAAGATCCATGTGCAACAGTTCTAGAGGTTTTGAAATAGAAGACTCAACTTTTGGCTTAAAGGAGGTTCTGTGTTGCTTGCCCTTGAGACAAGGTACACAGTTTTCAGAACATGCAAAATGCTTGTTAGGAAGACCTTTAACTAAGCCAAAATTTACAATTTTGTTCATGTTCTTGTAATTCACATGACCTAACCTCCTATGCCACAAATCAGACTCATCAACAGAGGCTTTGGATATAAAACAATCAGTGCCACAGCAAGGTGCAACAACTGACATGTCCAAAATATATAGTCCATCTCTCCTAGGTGCCTTAAGCATAATTAATTCATCAGGAATTTTGACACCAGGTTTGAGAATTATAGCCTCTCTCTCATTAAACATCAAATTCAAATTCTTGTCACACATTTGTGAGACACTGAGTAAATTGAAGTTTAATGTATCAACAAAATTGACTTTATCAAATTTCACCAGTCCATTGCTCACATCTCCTTGTGCTGAGATATGGCCTTTAGTGCTTCCAAAGGCAACTGGTCCTCCATTTATTCTTTTTGTATTTTCCAGAATATGCTTATTCCCTGTCATATGGCAAGTGCATCCGCTGTCAACTACCCATAGGCTATTTTGGCCTTTATTCTGCACCTGCACATATCAGAATTGATCAGTTTCTATAGGGGACCCAAGCCTGTATGGTCTTGGGTCTGCCATAAGCATCATTATACTTGTACTCCTTGAGTACTAAAGTATTCACAACTGGAACTTCAGTGAGCAGATCATCATTGTCAAAACTTAAGTTCTCATACTGAGTACTTGTTTGACTAAATCTTTCTCCTTTGTTTTTTTTCCTTTCAACAATTTTTATTTCCCAATATTCCTTAAATTTTCTTTGCTTGTTGGTTATTTTCTTAGATTTTTCATTTCCTTGATTAACCAACTTAGTTCTTTCAAGTGATTTCAAAAATCTTTGAGGAAAGTATTTGTTTTGGCTTGAACTCTCCCCATGAACTGGAACTGTGTGACTTCCACTTGAACTAGTAGCAAATTCAATTTCAGGTTGGTTGGACTTTTTGATTCTTGAAAAAATTTCTCTAGAGGTGATCTTTCCTCTAAGGGATTTCTTCTCCCTTGAGCTTCAAAATGCTCAAACCCATCACAAAGTGTACATGTGGTCTCTGCTTTGGAGCAGTAGCTGATCTGGGTTGAATTTTGTTTTCCGGTTGAACTTGAGTTCGAGCGGAAGAATGTTCCGCTTGAACTTTAGCCGAAAGACGATTTTGCCTTAGAACAGAAAAACTTCCATTTCTTTCGTTACCAATTAAAACCCTATTGGATTCAGATCCAAAATGCTTCATTGTGTGGCTTTTCACAGGTGAAATTCTTCATGTGAGTTTCTTTTGAAAATCAGCCTTTGGTTTCAAAACAGGTTTTGGTTTCAAAAATGGTTTGACTTTACTTAGTGGGTTGAACTAACATACAACAGCTAGGTCACCTTGTTCACCACAGAACATGCATTCAATAATTTTGGTTTCAAATTTCTTGGGAGACTCATGTTTGGTCACTTGGTTGAAAGTGAGTTGACCAAACCTTTGAGTTTGACTTCCCTTTGGTTGCTCAGGTTGCTTTCCTCCAATTTTTGAATCTTTTGGGTCATAGATAGCTGGTGGTGGCACATCAATTGAAGGTTTCAAAATGTTTGATTGGTCAGCTGATGCAGAAGTGCTTGCATCAGTAACTTCAGATTTCTTTGACTCAACAGTGTTTTCTAAAC
>JBCNJP010000006.1:3786342-3817288 GCA_039602395.1 Deinandra increscens subsp. villosa | reverse complement strand
ATAATAAATGTTTAAAGAATAATGGTTTTAAAGTTACAGTATAATTCTGTTATGTTTTATACTTGATAAATGTTTGATAAAAAAGGGGGCCGTTAGGCCCAAGCGTTGGAATAAACTTTCGAGGCAAAGGTAACGTTATTTGAAATACGTAGAACTCACCAGCGTAAGCTAGCCTTTCTAAAAACATATGTATGTCAGGTAATGACGATGTTTGAGGTAGCAAGGAAAGGACTCTGGTGAGGACAGAATAGGTGGGCAAGCTATTAGGAAAGGACTTGGTAATAGACTGGCAATAGACATAGATAAGATCTAGTTGTTAGTTTATGTTGTATCTTCCTTACTGTTGTACTTGGCTTATAAATAAATGAAAAGCTTTTAATTTCCGCTGCTTAATAATCTCTGTTGTACCATGTGTTCATGAGTAAATCCGATTAGTGACCCCTTCTGGAGCCAAGTCTGGAGGTGGGCGTCACAAGTTGGTATCAGAGCCTTGGTTTAAGAGATTTAGATACTAGCGCGGTATCTAGACTTGAACTAGGACTCTGGGTAAACAAAGTAAGGTAAGATAGGGAACGTAAGTGCCAGTCAGGATAGTCATGCCCATAGGAAAAAGGTTGCACAGGAACATAGGAGGTAGGACTTAGGGTATGCAAGTACGGAGAATACCCGATTGCAATTAGCTACTGCAATTTGGTATTTTACCCAAATAAACATATCATAGGTTCTAACTGTTGTGTGGCCTAGTGCGGGGTAGATTAATTGACAATGAGATACATGCCTAGAGGAAGGTAGTTTTAAAAGACCGATTTTAGAATTACCGGTAAAGGATTGAAAGGAAAGGTATGGACATTAAGGATGACTGCGATGAAAGTAACTGGATTTTGAACACATCATAATTATATAATTGTATAGCGCTTGCACTTATCTAATTATCATGAATTCAAAATTTGGAGACTTCACGTCACATGAGTTCTGAAATGTCCGGCTATGTTGATTATAGGATCAGAAGATGAATAGAGATAATCATAGTCAAGATAGGAATATGGATGGAACATCCGATACCAATTCCGACGTCAATGGTAATATAAAGACAAGTACCTTCAGCGAAGAAGAAAAAACCGCCACGATGGTAGAAGCATTTAAGGTTAAGTTATTATCAATTGCAAACCAACTCTTGGAGGCCTTAACAGGAAATGTGCCCAATGAAGGCATGTGCCACAAGAAGGCTAAGGAGGCTACTGAAATAAGAAAGCCAATATATCAAGTGTACAAGATACGTCATCGTAAGGATTGCAGATCAAGCAGTTTTCACAACTGTGGCCAAGACGATCACATCTTTTGTATGTGCCCGGAGCTAAAGAGATGTTTCGAATGTGGGAATTTAGGACACAACATGGCGGATTGTCCCAAAAGGATGAAAGATCAGGAACCATTGAAGATGAAAAAGAGGTGTAAAGCCGATGGAGCACTCGAAGCTCTGGAAAATGAAGCCAGTATTACAGGCACAGAATCTTAGGTTACATCCAATGTAGTTTCAGGTATGCGTACCTCGATAACGTACCTACGTATGTCTTATTAAGACTCTGATATTATATTACGTAGGTTATATGTATTTACGTACGAAGAAATCCCCTTAGACTGAAATGGTCTTAGGGAGAAATGTTACGATTACGTAAATTACCAGTAAGATTTTGAAAATGTTTATATGCGGACGAGCCTGACGATTCCAAATTTAGCAGCAATGGCAAACTTAGAAATCTGAATTTGATATTAGGAATTGTCACACAGTGTATTACACCGATACGAGTAAATGACCAGTATTTGACAAATGTTCTTAAGATCAATGAATGACGATAGACAAATTTAGACGTTAAATGAATTGACTCGCGGGATGCTATGCGCAAACTGGAAGGCTCGACTTCATATGCAAAGATCGTGATGGCTTAGCAGTAAAGATTACAAAACGTGGAAGTACATGGGTCTAGAGATAAGTCATACTCAACGTATGCCATTGACTCGTAGGTAAGACCAAGAAGCTGGAGAACATACCAGTAACAAAGTATCCAGAGAATCCAACGAATAGCTCATCTGATGAAGAAATGGAGTTTCAAAATCAACTCGACGCCAGAAGAAACGCCAGAAGCAACGCCAGAAGTAGAAACAACGTACCAATTATCCCCGTTAGAAGCAAGAAAATTTCTTGAGGTTAGGTACCTCACCTTAAGATGCTCCAACAATTCAAGAAGGAGGACGAAAGCCAAGGATATTCGTAGACTGCAAGAAGATAAAGAAGCTGACGGTGAAAAGCAGATATCCTTTGCCAAGGATTAACCAATCATTTGAACCAGATACAAGGAGCAAGACAATTTCCCCAAGGATGATCTGAGATCAGATTAACACCAACTAAAGGAGTAAGAATGAGACTACAAGATGATGGCTTTTCGAAAGCAAAATAATCATTACGAGTGATTAGTAGTATCGACTGGAATGACGAATGCCCCTTCAAACCCAGAAATCTCATGGCTGAGCATGCTGACAAATGACGTTCTAAAATTCTCAAGGAGTGGAGAAGAATGCATAAGGCATTGAAAGAAAATGCTAAAGAACAGAAGGAGGCTATATGTGAGATTCCGAAGCATACAGATTGGCGAAAAGGAAGTTCATATGATCAACGTAAGAATTATCCTAGTAGGTTTCTTCAAATAGAAACGGTAATACGTTGGAAGCCGCTAAGACTTTCCAAAGTTTGTAATGCCATTAGGTTAACTAAGATGATGTCAAATCCTCTTGGAATCCGAATCAGTAGCAGGCATGGGAGAAAGTAATAAATGGAATAACTCAGGCATCAGTACAATCATAAGTTGACAAAGCTGTATATTGACCGAATTGTGGCACGTCATGGTGTGCCTAAGACTATTATCTCCGATCGAGATCCTCAATTTACTTCACGACTGTGGCAATCTATGCAAGAAGCACTGGGGACCAGACTGGATATGAGTACAGCTTATCACCCGCAGACCGATGGTCAGACGGAACGAACTATCCAAACTTTAGAAGACATGCTCCGAGCTTGCGTTCTCGACTTCGGTAAAGACTGGGAGGCTCATCTTCCGTTGGTGGAGTTCTCCTACAACAACAGTTATGATTCGAGCATCGGTGCAGCACCTTTTGAAGCTCTTTATGGCAGAAAATGTAGATCGCCCGTGTGTTGGGCCGAAACGGGTGAGAAGGGACTCACCGGACCAGAACTCATTCATGATACGACTGAACGAATTATTCAAATCAGAAAGCGGATAGCTGCAGCACGTGACAGACAAAAGAGCTATGCCGACAAACGCCGTAAACCTTTGAAGTTCGAGGTGGGCGACAAGGTACTGTTGAAGGTATCTCCCTGGAAAGGTGTGATACGCTTCGGAAAGCGTGGAAAGTTGAATCCTCGCTACATCGGTCCTTTTGAAATCATTGGGGAAGTAGGCCCGGTGGCCTACCGATTACAACTCCCTGCCGAACTCGATGGAGTTCACAACGTGTTTCACGTCTCTAACCTAAAGAAATGTCTGGCTGAAGACATCGAAATAATTCCTTTGGAGGAATTGGAAATTGATGAACATTTGAGATTCATTGAGCAACCAGTAGAAATCATGGGACGCGAGGAGAAAGCCCTCAAACGTAGCAAGATTCCGATCGTCAAGGTTCGATGGAACTCAAAGCGTGGACCTGAATATACTTGGGAACGAGAGGATCAGATGAAGAAAAAGTATCCTCACTTGTTCGAGCAAACGTCCACAGAATACTCAAGGTATGATTTAATTTTGGGGACCAAAATTCCTTTAACAGGAGGAGGATGTGACGACCCTAAAACTTTTGCTTTCTTTCCCCAGCAAATACAGCAACGACGACAGCCGAGGCTGCGAACGCTACAACGCAAGAATAATTTTCGGGACGAAAATTCCATTTACAAGGGGATGATGTGACATCCGAGAATTTCAAGGTTAACTTCCGTTAGACAATTCCGTTAGTTACGTTATAAGTGTCAACTTAGTAACTAATGCTTAACTAGGCCGAATACGTCCACGACCTTTGGTTGATCACCGAACCCGTCCATATGTGTTATGTGTTCATTTATTTATTGTCATTACGTGCAATGTGATTTGAACGCATGATTTAATATTATTAATAGCATGACAAATTGTAAATTCTTGATTATGTGACAAATTGTATGTTTTTGGTTACCAGCGAAACTACCGGGCGAAACTATAGTGTCGCCCGGCAGTCAGACTGTTGACTCACACGTGATCAGAGCTAGTTTCGCTTGGCCAGCGAAACTGCCAGCGAAACTAGCCCCTGATATATATATTTTATAAAACCCTAGAAGCCTCATTCTTGCACCTTTTCTCCCAAAAAAACACACACACACTCTTCTGGAATCTGGTTAGCCGAGAAGCACCACGAGCCGACGTGATCCCAGCCTCGAGACATCATCCATTCGGATCCTAGATCGAATCGTGAGTCTCAAAACCATCTTTTCTTGCTTATTCTATGTGTTTTACCTTAAAGCATGACCAAACCTCCATGGAATCACTTGATCTTCTGATATGTTGCTTAGGAATGCTAGATCTGTTATAAAGTCTGTAACTTTACGTTTGAAATCCATCCATAATGAAGATTTATGCTATTTAGGTCATTTTAGGTTTAAAATATGTTTTTGGTGATTTGATGATGAAAACCCACGTTTAAGGTGTTAAAGCTTACTGTTTTATGTTGGTAAATGATCATACATGCTAAATATTGAATCACATGAAATATGGAAGCTGTTAGATTGATTTTAGGACTGATTTATGTGTTTTTTCGCGACTGGCAAAACTGTGCAGTTCTCTGGGCGAAACTGCACAGCGAAACTATGTATATCTTCAACCAGCGATACTATACAGCGAAACTGTAGTGTCGCCGTGTAAACCATGTGAACCTGCTCGAACGAAACTACCGAGCGAAATTCCCTGAACGAAAGTTCAAACCAGTTTCGGGCGAAACTAGGCTAGCGAAACTGTGCCAACAGTTTCGAGCGAAACTAGCCTAGCGAAACTGTGTCATCGGGCATTGCCTAGCGAAAGTGCTGCCCGTGCACACAGCGAAACTGCCTAGCGAAACTATGCTAGCGAAACTGTGACCTGACCTAAACCCAAACTTGTGCAATTTACTTGAATGCTATGCCATGACTTGTATGATTATGCTATGATGAAACATGCTTTGATTTCTGTAATATGTGAACCCTTGTTTATGATCAACCATCGGTGTCGTGTGTCGTTATGTCGTGTCGTAGTTCCAACGTGCTATGTTATGGGCCATAGTGACGATAAGTTAATGATTAGACACAAAACTAATACTTAAGACCTAAACGTGTTCATAGGTCTTCGTTAAGCAATATTTGGATTAATTAGCAAGTGTAGCTGAGCAACCTAAGGTGAGTTTCACTAACCCTTTAATTGTGAGCCCGTTTGGGACACAACGAATGAACTTAACGAAAAACAACGCTGGCATTTTGAGGTATTACCAAATGAGATACCTGTTATGGAAGTTGGAGTGTTTTATGGGGAGCACTTGCAACTGTCCATCCTTGGGGTTTCGAATGAAATCCGGAAACAACCATTTTGACACTTAAACTCTTTTTGGGATTTCAGATGAAATCCAGAATAAACGTTTTAATATGACTAGTGTAGGTTAAAATCTAAACCAAATGATATCACATGATTTCTAAGGATGCCTTAAAAACTTAAAAGTCCTCAATTTAGTACTGTTGATCTGAGAAGCGAGGGGATGTTGGGTAGATCTACTGAGGGTTTGACAAACCCTGCTCCGCGGTACACAAATGTGTAACCAACCGGTTGGAGGCCGAACGGAGTTCAATATCAGCCTGTTTTAGTTGTGGGCCTCCCAAAAGGGACACAACTGGAGGCACCAACCATCGGCAAATGCCGAACTCTGTTACGTCAGCTTTCAGCCCTGGTACGACTTCCTTAGTGCATGGAAACCGGATTAGCTACCCGCGATATCGGTTGACCGCTTTAATCTTTTACTTAACTAGTGCATATTCGGTAATTCAACACTTGGCAATGATTTGCAAATCTATTACTTATTTATATGTTGATGAATACGATTATGAGACCGGGCCAATGCATGTCATGCCCACCGTGAACTCACCAACCGTTAGGTTGACACTTGTGTGGTTTTCACTTTTGCAGATCATTGAAGAGTATCCACTGGAGGTTGGCATGGCACAAGAAGACATTTACTTTTATTTTAAACTAAATTCGGGTATTTAACGACAATTTATGTTTTGTAATTAAAGCACGTGGTTAGTGCTAAGTTACTTATGTATTTATTCCGCTGCGTAACTTTTAAAACTGTTTTATGATGAATGTTTTGACTTTACTCTGATTCGTTTAGTATTTGTAACTAATGGTTGTGGTCCTGGTTTGCTCGCACCCCTTAACGGTATAAACTCCGTTAGTGGGTATTTGGGGGTGTGACAGATTGGTATCAGAGCCATAAGTTGCAGAGAACTGGAATCATTTTCTAAAACGATTTGGAAACTGCAACTTGAAACCTTAGTTACAAACGAACAAACAAATTCTCAAAAACAAAATTTTCACGTGCCAACCTGGGATACTCGCTCTGCTGTGTAAGTAAATACTTCATATGTATATATATCTATATAAATATATATATAGACCGTGTCTAGGTAGTCTAACGGAAAAACCTTAGGAAAATTTTCACACACGAATACGAAACGCGAACGCTAATACGCACACTATTCGGGGGAAAGCGACAACGAAACGATGCTACACGCTACGTCCTGACTTCTACTACGCTGACTACGCCGACGGTGACTTTTATGGGAAAGCCGACTTACGACGTTCTCCGACGACGCCTCGATTTTGCACGAAAATTTTCTGGACTAATAGAGGGATAACGGGAAATTGCTAATATACATATTATGGGATATGTATAGAGTATAACTATGATTGAACACTGGCTACTTTAACTGTCCAGAAAATGTCGGGAGGAGATGGAAGGAACAACATTACCCTGACACCTGCAGAACTGCAAGCAATGATTAACGAACATGTGCAAGCTGCCGTGGCAGCCGTCCAAGCTACAATTGCCGCGCATGGTAATTATTATGCCGGTTAAGGCACAAAGCGATTATATTTTGAATTGTTTAAAACCCGAACTATTTATTGCATCAGGAAACCACCATCACTGTACGTTTAAGTCTTTCATGGACTGTAAGCCGATGACGTTTTCCGGCGAGGAAGGAGCGGTAGGACTCCTCAGGTGGATTGAGAAGTCTGAGAAGGTCTTCTCTATGTGTAACTGTCCTGCTGAGAGCAAGGTGAAATTTGCGACTGGTACTTTCGAGGGAGCTGCTCTCTCCTGGTGGAACGCCGAAATTCAAATGGTCGGGGGTAAATGCAGCGAATGACATGGAATGGGAAGCATTCAAGGAACTGATAATGGAGGAGTACTGCCCTCGGGACCAAGTCAAGAAGTTGGAAGGAGAATTTCTGAACTCCAAGATGTCTGGGTCTGAAATTGAGGAATACACTGCGCGTTACCACGAGTACGCGGTGCTATGTCCGACAATGGTTGATGCTGAATTTAAGCGCATTGAGCGTTATCTGGAGGGTCTCGCACCCCAAATCAAGAGCTTCGTAACCGCTAGCAACCCGACAACCGTGCAGCAAGCCATTCGTCTGGCTCATAAGTTAACTGATCAGGAGATCGAAAGGGGTACACTTCCTGCAAAGAACACTGTGAAGACTGCCTTAAGTGGCAAGCGTAAGGCTGAAGAAGAAGCTCCAGCAACTTCTGTGAACAATCAAACTGTTGGAAACCAGTCCGGGAGATCTTCTAACTCCCAATATCAGAACAAGCGGTCTGACAACTCCAGGTCCAATTTCAACAATGGCGGTAACAGTGGGAGTAACAATCGCCAAGGTGGGAATGGAAACTACAAGGGTAAAGCCCCGTATTGTAACAAGTGCGGAAAACACCACAATGGTATGTGTAACAAAGGTTTGGAATGTGGAAGGTGTGGTAAACTGGGGCATGAAGCCAACAACTGCTGGACCAACTTGCAAAAGTTGAACAACAACGGTCAGAATCAAGGAGGAAACAACAACAGGGGAAACGGAAACAACCGCAACGGGCAAGGAAACAATCAGAACAACAACAATGGTGGAGCCCGTGGCTGTTTTGAATGTGGTGCTCAAGGCCACATAAAAAGAGATTGCCCGCAATTGCGCAGACAAGGGAATGGTAACAATGGCAACGGTGGGAACCAGGGCAACGGAAATGGTAACGGTGGGAATGGTAATGGTGGAAACGGAAATGGTGGGAATGGTAGAGGTCGTGCCTTCGTCATGGGTCAAGGGGAAGCTCGCAACGACGCCAATGTGATTAACGGTAAATTTATATTAAATGGTTTCTTCGCTACTGTGTTATTTGATTCTGGTGCTGAAAGAAGTTTTATTTCCACTAAGTTTGCTAGATTAATAAAAGCCAAACCGATTGCCCTAGACGCTAAGTATGTGGTAGAACTAGCAAATGGCAAACTTCATGATACGACTCAGATAGTTAAGGACTGTAAGTTAGAACTAGCTGGCCAAACGTTAGGAATTGATCTTATGCTTTTCCCGATTGGTAGTTTTGATGTTATAGTGGGAATGGATTGGTTATCTGAAAACCGAGCTGAAATTCTATGACAAGAAAAAGTGGTTCGTATTCCACTCGAAGGAGGTAAAGTGTTAACGGTTCAAGGTGAAAAAGGTGGAACAGTCACTGGTATTATTTCGTATCTTAAAGCTCAAAAGTGCCTTCGTAAAGGTCACTTCGCAATTCTTGCAAACGTCACCGACACGACACTTCCCGAGCGCAGAATCGACGACTACCCAATAGTCCGCGACTTCCAAGATGTATTTCCCGATGATCTGCCTGGTTTGCCTCCATTTCGACAAGTTGAGTTTGGAATCGATTTAGCTCCCGGAGCCGCTCCGATCGCACGCGCACCGTACCGTTTGGCAGTAAGTGAACTCAACGAACTCTCCTCACAACTACAAGAGCTGCTCGACAAAGGATTTATTCGTCCAAGTTCGTCTCCGTGGGGAGCACCAGTATTATTTGTTAAGAAGAAGGATGGAACGTTCCGAATGTGTATTGACTATCGAGAGCTTAACAAGGTTACGATCAAGAATCGGTACCACTTCCTCGAATCGACGATCTCTTCGATCAGCTACAAGGTTCAAGCTACTTTTCAAAGATTGATCTACGGTCTGGATATCACCAACTCCGTGTTCGGGATGAAGATGTCCCCAAGACTGCTTTCAGAACCCGGTATGGTCATTACGAGTTTCTGGTTATGCCATTTGGGCTAACCAATGCACCTGCTGTATTTATGGATCTAATGAATCGAGTGTGCAAGCCGTACCTCGATAGGTTTGTGATAGTTTTCATCGATGATATTTTGATCTACTCCAAGACAAAGGAAGAACACGAGAATCATCTACGACTTATCTTGGAATTACTCCGCAAGGAACAACTTTATGCTAAGTTTTCGAAATGCGATTTTTGGATTCGCGAAGTCCAGTTTCTTGGACACATTGTTGATCAGAATGGAATTCATGTCGACCCAGCTAAAGTGGAAGCTATCAAGAATTGGTCTACTCCAAGAGCGCCGACTGAAATCCGACAATTTTTGGGACTTGCCGGATACTACCGAAGATTCATTAAGGGTTTCTCGCAGTTGGCTCAACCCTTAACGGCTTTAACGCACAAAGGAGTGCAATATAGATGGGGTGAAAAAGAAGAACACGCGTTCCAAACGCTTAAAGACATGCTATGCTCAGCCCCAATTCTCGCATTACCCGATGGGGTTGACGACTTTGTGGTTTACTGTGATGCATCAATCCAAGGACTCGGTTGCGTGTTAATGCAACGGGACAAGGTGATTGCCTATGGGTCCAGGCAACTGAAGGACACTGAGAAGAATTATACAACGCATGATTTGGAATTAGGAGCCGTTGTTCATGCACTCAAGATTTGGAGACATTACCTCTACGGAACAAAGTGCACAATATTTACTGACTACAAAAGCTTACAACACATCTTTGATCAGAAGGATCTCAACATGCGACAACGACGGTGGGTCGAGTTACTGAACGACTATGACTTAGCAATTAAGTATCATCCAGGAAAAGCCAATGTTGTAGTTGATGCCTTAAGTCGGAAAGAGTACGAAAAGCCTCGACGAGTACGAGCGCTGCAACTTACCATCCACTCGGGATTGCCGGATCGGATCCGCGATGCCCAATGGGAAGCTTTAAAAGAAGAAAACTTCGCAGCTGAAGCACTGCGAGGGGTAGATGGAAACTCTGAAATTAAGTCCGACGGACTTAGATATTACAATGACAGGATTTGGATTCCTTTACTCGGAAATCTCCGTGAGCTCGTGATGGACGAGGCTCACAAATCAAGGTATTCGGTGCACCCTGGATCGGACAAAATGTACCAAGATTTGAAGAGTTTGTATTGGTGGCCGAATATGAAAGCCGACATTGCGCGCTATGTGGCTAAGTGTTTAACATGCTAAAGAGTTAAGATCGAGTACCAAAAGCCTTCTGGATTATTGCAACAACCAAAGATCCCAGAATGGAAATGGGAGGATATCTCCATGGATTTTGTGACAGGACTACCTCATCGATTGAATCGACCGGATGCGATTTGGGTTATCATGGATCGATTAACCAAATCTGCACATTTTATCCCGATGAAGGAAAATGACAATATGGATAAGTTGACAAAGCTGTATATTGACCGAATTGTGGCACGTCATGGTGTGCCTAAGACTATTATCTCCGATCGAGATCCTCGATTTACTTCACGACTGTGGCAATCTATGCAAGAAGCAATGGGGACCAGATTGGATATGAGTACAGCTTATCACCCGCAGACCGATGGTCAGACGGAACAAACTATCCAAACTTTAGAAGACATGCTCCGAGCTTGCGTTCTCGACTTCGGTAAAGACTGGGAGGCTCATCTTCCGTTGGTGGAGTTCTCCTACAACAACAGTTATCATTCAAGCATCGGTGCAGCACCTTTTGAAGCTCTTTATGGCAGAAAATGTAGATCGCCCGTGTGTTGGGCCGAAACGGGTGAGAAGGGACTCACCGGACCAGAACTCATTCATGATACGACTGAACGAATTATTCAAATCAGAAAGCGGATAGCTGCAGCACGTGACAGACAAAAGAGCTATGCCGACAAACGCCGTAAACCTTTGAAGTTCGAGGTGGGCGACAAGGTACTGTTGAAGGTATCTCCCTGGAAAGGTGTGATACGCTTCGGAAAGCGTGGAAAGTTGAATCCTCGCTACATCGGTCCTTTTGAAATCATCGGGGAAGTAGGCCCGGTGGCCTACCGATTACGACTCCCTGCCGAACTCGATGGAGTTCACAACGTGTTTCACGTTTCTAACTTAAAGAAATGCCTGGCTGAGGACACCGAAATAATTCCTTTGGAGGAATTGGAAATTGATGAACATTTGAGATTTATCGAGCAACCAGTAGAAATCATGGGACGCGAGGAGAAAGCCCTCAAACGTAGCAAGATTCCGATTGTCAAGGTTCGATGGAACTCAAAGCGTGGACCTGAATATACTTGGGAACGAGAGGATCAGATGAAGAAAAAGTATCCTCACTTGTTCGAGCAAACGTCCGCGAATACCCAAGGTATGATTTAATTTTGGGGACCAAAATTCCTTTAACAGGAGGAGGATGTGGCGACCCTAAAACTTTTGCTTTCTTTCCCCAGCAACGACAGCCGAGGCTGCAAACGCTACCACGCAAGAATAATTTTCGGGACGAAAATTCCATTTACAAGGGGATGATGTGACATCCGAGAATTTCAAGGTTAACTTCCGTTAGACAATTCCGTTAGTTACGTTATAAGTGTCAACTTAGTAACTAATGCTTAACTAGGCCGAATACGTCCACGACCTTTGGTTGATCACCGAACCCGTCCATATGTGTTATGTGTTCATTTATTTATTGTCATTACGTGCAATGTGATTTGAACGCATGATTTAATATTATTAATAGCATGACAAATTGTAAATTCTTGATTATGTGACAAATTGTATGTTTTTGGTTACCAGCGAAACTACCGGGCGAAACTATAGTGTCGCCCGGCAGTCAGACTGTTGACTCACACGTGATCAGAGCTAGTTTCGCTTGGCCAGCGAAACTGCCAGCGAAACTAGCCCCTGATATATATATTTTATAAAACCCTAGAAGCCTCATTCTTGCACCTTTTCTCCCAAAAAAACACACACACACTCTTCTGGAATCTGGTTAGCCGAGAAGCACCACGAGCCGACGTGATCCCAGCCTCGAGACATCATCCATTCGGATCCTAGATCGAATCGTGAGTCTCAAAACCATCTTTTCTTGCTTATTCTATGTGTTTTACCTTAAAGCATGACCAAACCTCCATGGAATCACTTGATCTTCTGATATGTTGCTTAGGAATGCTAGATCTGTTATAAAGTCTGTAACTTTACGTTTGAAATCCATCCATAATGAAGATTTATGCTATTTAGGTCATTTTAGGTTTAAAATATGTTTTTGGTGATTTGATGATGAAAACCCACGTTTAAGGTGTTAAAGCTTACTGTTTTATGTTGGTAAATGATCATACATGCTAAATATTGAATCACATGAAATATGGAAGCTGTTAGATTGATTTTAGGACTGATTTATGTGTTTTTTCGCGACTGGCGAAACTGTGCAGTTCTCTGGGCGAAACTGCACAGCGAAACTATGTATATCTTCAACCAGCGATACTATACAGCGAAACTGTAGTGTCGCCGTGTAAACCATGTGAACCTGCTCGAACGAAACTACCGAGCGAAATTCCCTGAACGAAAGTTCAAACCAGTTTCGGGCGAAACTAGGCTAGCGAAACTGTGCCAACAGTTTCGAGCGAAACTAGCCTAGCGAAACTGTGTCATCGGGCATTGCCTAGCGAAAGTGCTGCCCGTGCACACAGCGAAACTGCCTAGCGAAACTATGCTAGCGAAACTGTGACCTGACCTAAACCAAAACTTGTGCAATTTACTTGAATGCTATGCCATGACTTGTATGATTATGCTATGATGAAACATGCTTTGATTTCTGTAATATGTGAACCCTTGTTTATGATCAACCATCGGTGTCGTGTGTCGTTATGTCGTGTCGTAGTTCCAACGTGCTATGTTATGGGCCATAGTGACGATAAGTTAATGATTAGACACAAAACTAATACTTAAGACCTAAACGTGTTCATAGGTCTTCGTTAAGCAATATTTGGATTAATTAGCAAGTGTAGCTGAGCAACCTAAGGTGAGTTTCACTAACCCTTTAATTGTGAGCCCGTTTGGGACACAACGAATGAACTTAACGAAAAACAACGCTGGCATTTTGAGGTATTACCAAATGAGATACCTGTTATGGAAGTTGGAGTGTTTTATGGGGAGCACTTGCAACTGTCCATCCTTGGGGTTTCGAATGAAATCCGGAAACAACCATTTTGACACTTAAACTCTTTTTGGGATTTCAGATGAAATCCAGAATAAACGTTTTAATATGACTAGTGTAGGTTAAAATCTAAACCAAATGATATCACATGATTTCTAAGGATGCCTTAAAAACTTAAAAGTCCTCAATTTAGTACTGTTGATCTGAGAAGCGAGGGGATGTTGGGTAGATCTACTAAGGGTTTGACAAACCCTGCTCCGCGGTACACAAATGTGTAACCAACCGGTTGGAGGCCGAACGGAGTTCAATATCAGCCTGTTTTAGTTGTGGGCCTCCCAAAAGGGACACAACTGGAGGCACCAACCATCGGCAAATGCCGAACTCTGTTACGTCAGCTTTCAGCCCTGGTATGACTTCCTTAGTGCATGGAAACCGGATTAGCTACCCGCGATATCGGTTGACCGCTTTAATCTTTTACTTAACTAGTGCATATTCGGTAATTCAACACTTGGCAATGATTTGAAAATCTATTACTTATTTATATGTTGATGAATACGATTATGAGACCGGGCCAATGCATGTCATGCCCACCGTGAACTCACCAACCGTTAGGTTGACACTTGTGTGGTTTTCACTTTTGCAGATCATTGAAGAGTATCCACTGGAGGTTGGCATGGCACAAGAAGACATTTACTTTTATTTTAAACTAAATTCGGGTATTTAACGACAATTTATGTTTTGTAATTAAAGCACGTGGTTAGTGCTAAGATACTCATGTATTTATTTCCGCTGCGTACCTTAAACTGTTATGGACGTTTGGACTTTACTCTGGTTCGTTTAGTATTTGTAACTAATGGTTGTGGTCCTGGTTTGCTCGCACCCCTTAACGGTATAAACTCCGTTAGTGGATATTTGGGGGTGTGACATTAGGCATTTACTATCCCTTTGTTATAGATACCGTGTTAAATATGAATTATGGATCAGAGTCTTTTCATAATTTAACGATTTTGTTTCTCATTCCATAACTAATTAAAGATTAGCAAATTTAATCGAGACATATCTGGATTTCATTTGGGCACGGCCATGCAAACATCTTAATTAGTCTCAATGAGGGGCCCGGTGGTATCTTTCTTTAACGTTTAGCTGAAGAAACAAATCCTATATTGACTACATGTGTAGAGTCACATACTTCACTACACTTTCCAAAAACAACCCTTTTGCACTACCTTATTCAGGATAGTTAGAACTATATCAAGTAAGTGAATCCATACATGCATGACCTACTTGTATCTCAAGTCTAAGGATAAGTAAAGTTACCATTTACGAATTTTACTTAATGACACCGATCCATAAAGTGATAATTCGTTAGTGGGGTAGTCCGATATGCATCTTATGAATACCATGTGTGTTTGGTAGGACCATACTTTATATATTCCAAGAATATCACCAATCGCTCATATTTGTCTTAGTTTAACTATATTCCCATATAGTTAATCGACAATGGACAATTTAGAATATTAATAAATGTTCAGGGATTGAACATGCAAATACAGGACACAATTAATATTAAATGAAATCAAACATATCAAGTACTTTATTTCATTATATAAATAAAAAATTGTTTAACATCCCTTATCCAAATACCGAACACCATATTTACATGAAATAACTAGCTAATTTCATTCCTATGCCCTCGGCAGGCCTATCAAGCTTTGATCTAGATAAAGCTTTTGTAAAAGGATCAGCTAAGTTAACATCTGTGTGAACTTTGAGTAGATTGATCTCCCCTAGTTTGATATGCTCACGAACATAGTGATATCTTCTAGGGTAATGTCTGGCACCTTTCTGAACTCCAGGTTCGTTGGCAATGATTATTGCACTAGTATTATCATAGTACATATAAATGGGTAAGCTACTTGAAGGGATCACGTCAAGCCCACAAATAAACTTCCTTATCCAGACTGCTTCCATTGCGGCTTCTGAGGCAGCAATGTACTCAGACTCTATTGCAGACATAGCAACTATGGTTTGTTACGTGCTTTTCCAATCCACATCGCCTCCATTTAGAACGAAGACGTACCCTGACTGAGACTTTGAGTAATCTCTATCAGTCTGAAATCCAGCATCACAGTATCCGGTTACTTTGAGCTCTAAATCTAGATTTCCTCCATACACCAAGAACAAATCTCTAGTAGACCGTAGGTACTTAAGAATGCTCTTAATAGCAGTCCAATGACTTTCACCTGGATTATGTTGGAATCGGCTAATGATATTTTGCGCAAACGCTAGATCAGGTCTGGTGCATCTTACTACATACATTATAGATCCTACAGCCGAAGCATAAGGAACTCTTTGCATACGTTTCACCTCATTAGGTGTAGAAGCACCTTGTTTGTCTGATAGACCAAGCCCTTCCTGCATGGGTACAAGGCCACGCTCAGAATTCTCCATCTTGAATCGTTGTAAGAACTGATCAATATAAGCACTTTGACTTAGTCCAATTAACCGCTTAGTTCTATCTCTATAGATCTTGATTCCAAGAATAAATGCTGCTTCACCCAAGTCTTTCATGGCAAAACACTTTCCAAGATGAGATTTTACATCTTGCAACATTGGAATGTGTTTTCCTATAATCAATATGTCATCTACATATAAGACAAGGAAAGTAACATTACTCCCACTAGCTTTGCGATATACACATGGCTCATCGGGATTTTGAATAAAACCAAACTTTTTGATTACTTCATCAAACCGTATATTCCAACTTCTTAATGCTAGTTTTAGTCCATAAATGGACTTTGAAGCTTGCATACTTTGTTGGGATGTTTTGGACCAATAAAACCTTGAGGTTGATCCATACAGACTTCTTCATCCAAGTAACCATTTAAGAAAGCAGTCTTAACATCCATTTGCCATATCTCAAAATCATAGAACGCAGCTATGGCTAAGAGAATCCTAATAGCTCTAATGTCAGCAACCGGAGAAAAGGTCTCATCATAGTCAACGCCGAAACGTATAACCTTTCACCACGAGACGAGCTTTATAGGTGTGTACATTTCCATCCGTTTCAGTCTTCTTCTTGAAGATCCATTTACTCCCAACGGTTTTAGCATTAGGTGGAAGATCAACCAAGCTCCAGAATTGATTTTCTTTCATGGATTTCATTTACACATTCGCAGCTTCAAGCCATTTGTCAGATTCTGGATCTGATAATGCATCTTTGAAGTTCGGAGGCTCATTTGAGATCTCCTAATACGTGTTCCTCGGATTCGACTAGACCTATCCATCTATCCGGAGTACGTATAGTCCTTTCGAACCTTCGAAGTGGAATCGCACTATCATTGACTTGAGGTTCATTACTTTGAACATCCCCCCCCCAGTTGATGATTGCTAGGAGTTTCAGAAGGTGACACATCTTCTAGTAGTTCTACAATTCTCCCACTGTTCTCTTGAGCTATTAGATTCTTCTCAAAGAATTCAGCATATCGAGCAATTCGAACAGTGTTTTCAGTAGGATTATAGAAGTAGTAACCCATCGTTTCCTTAGGGTATCCTACAAAGATGCACTTAGTAGTTTTGGGTTGACGTTTGTCAGGCGTATCACGCTTCACAAGCGCCTCACATCCCCAGACTCTTAAGTAAGACAAATTAGGGACAATTCCATGCCACAGTTCATGTGGTGTCTTGTCAACCTTCTTGGTTGGAACCATATTGAGAATGCGTACAACAGTCTCTAGAGCAAAATCCCAAAATGAAATTGGGAGAGTCGTAAGGTTCATCATTGATCTCACCATTTCTAGCAAGGTTCGATTCCTCCTCTCAGAAACTCCGTTATGCTGTGGAGTGTATGGAGGAGTAAGCTGGTGGAAAATTCCACATGCTTTTAGATAATCCTTAAACTCTTAGCTTAAGTATTCTCCAGCACGATCCAAACGAAGGATCTTGATGGTCTTTCCGAGTTGATTTTCTACTTCATTTTTAAACTCTTTGAATGTTTCAAAGACTTCATGTTTATGCTTAAGCAAGTAAACATAACCATAATGACTTAAATCATTCGTGAAAGTTATGAAGTAGCTAACACCTTTCCTTGACACATATCTAAATGGGCCACAAACATCAGTATGAATGAGTCCAAGAAGTGCTTTAGCCCTTTCTGGTTTATGCGAAAAAGGTTTACTTGTCATCTTCCCTGAAATACAAGAAATGCACTTATCAAATGATTCATCACTTGATTGTAAGATCCCTTCACGTTGAAGTCTTTCAATGCGGTTCTTGCCAACATGAGAAAGACGACAGTGCCAAAGATAGGTAGAGTCCAAGTTAGTCTTGACTCTTTTACTAATGCTATACATTGAATTATTTGAGTTACAAACACGCATATCAATTTCATAAATACCATCACAAGGAATAGCATCAAAATAATGAATATTATCTTTTGAAACTGAAATACTGGTATTATTAAAAACATTAATAAATCCATGGTTTTTCAACAAAGAAACTGAAATGACACATCTAGTAATAGAAGGTGCATAATGACAATTGTCTAAAACAAGAATTAACCGGAAGGAAGAATTAAATGATATTCTCCTATAACTTCAACCAGGTGCTGGTAGACCATTGCCCACGAACAGCTGCAAAGCTCTGGGCTTCAGCTTCCTCATTTTTCTAAGTCCCTGTAACGAATTACAGATATGTATTCCACAACCAGTGTCATAAACCCATGAATTATGCTTAGAAAAGGAAAATAATTTAATAGTGAAGATACCTGAAGTACTAGTCTCACTAGCTTTCTTCTTCTTCTTGTTCAACTCTGCTAGGTAGACAGGACAGTTCCTTTTTTAGTGTCCCACTTCAGAGCAGTGGTGACAAATCATATCTTTAGCCGGATGCTCCTTTTTAGCCGGAGGGGTCTTCTTGGGTTTTGGAACATAAGCAACTTGCTTGCCCCTTCCATTCCCATTATTCTTGCCCTTCGCCTTTTGCGATTGTTTAGCCTTTTGGATCTTTCCCCCTTTGATCAAGAGGACTTGGGGAGTTTCAGTAGCTTTCTTTGGAACCGTCTTCTCATACTCAACAAGCATGGCATGAAGCTCAGGTATGGTTTTAGTCATACTATCATGTTGTAGTAGCGCACAAAACCCTCATAATCCTTCGTAAGAGATTTGAGAATCATGCCAACCGCAACAGCTTGATTGTATCCATAGTTGAGTGATCCCAATTTGTCAAAGTAGCTCTTCATCTTGAGCACATGACTACTGACCGATTTTCCAGCTTCAAGCTTTAAGTCGTGGAGTTCCACAACCAAGTCGAACAACTCAACTCCAGCTTGTTTTTCATACATCTTCTTTAATTCTCTGATCATATCACAAGGAGTATGAAGTCCGTATTGCTTTTGAAGATCAGGAGTCATACTAGAGATCATCAAACAAGCAACTTCACCATGTCTGCTATATTCAGCGTTGTAATGCACTTTTTCTTAATCACTAGCAGTAGCAGCTGGTTCGGTCGACCACTGATTTTCAAGGTCATCGGTTCTTCTTTCAACTCTTAGGACAATCCTCAGTTGACGATACCAGTCATTGAAATTCGATCCATTCAGCTTTTCCCTTTCAAACATTTGACGAAAAGCATGAGCAATAGTGGTGTTTTTAGGAGGGTTCATTGTTGCCACTTACAAAACAGATAAAGTTCAAAATCAGTATTTTCGATAATGATTCCTTAACAAATTTAATTTCCCAATGTTTAAACAATTAAACAATTAACTTTATTAAGGCTAGGATCCAATTGACATACCATCATTCAATCAGTTGATCTGCTAGAAATGATGTACTCAAAAGGTAAGTGACGATCAGTAATTGCATTACAAGTGCAATTCCTAGATAGAATGGGACTTACAAACAACACTTGTGTACTTGCATCAAGTGATTTGTAGTCATGTTTCGTCCCATCTTATGCCACGGGTCAAGGTCTCACCGCTTAACTCGCTTTAAGTCGTCCAACCAAGAACGCACAAATTGTCCACCACTGTGTACCAGTGAGTGAGAATTTGCCATGTAAGTGCTATTTTACCATTGTGTACCAATGAGTAAAACAACATCCACAAGTGTCCTTTACAAGTTGGATGGCAAAGACTTAAGTTTTAATTTTGGGTCAAGCAATTCGATGTGTGATCAAAATATTATGTATGAAGATTCATGCATATCTACAATACATAATTTGTTTATAAAATCCTTTTTAAGTTGCCTTCAATTCAAAAGAGCTCGGTAGCTCCATTTGAACACACAAAGAAGCGTAGAAGTGAGGTTTGCGCGTAGCAATTAAGTACCTACCTTCATTAGGGAAGCAGAGCGACCCGACTTATGCCTCTCTTAGAGTGTCATTAAATGCGTGAGCCGGTGTTTCTTTTGATTTTAGGGCACAAATTTTATTTATAAACAAAATATTATTTCAAAAATTATTAAGCAAGTTTATATTTTCCAAAGACAATTTATTTTTATTTTTATTTATTTTTTTATTTTTTTATTTTTTATTTAAGACTTGCATTAATAGTTAGCTATGTAACAATTTTTGGCTAACAACCAAAATATGATCACTATGGTTTAAGATTTTGCTTTCTCTTTCCTTAGAAACGGTCCACATTCATCAAGTTGACTTGATTGCATAAGCAAAATATTTAATAACTAATTTATCACAAAACCATAGCAAGATACGGATCTTGAAAATCTAGCAGCTTCACAACCAATTTTGACCTAGATAATGGTCATACTGGGCTTAACTCAAAACAACTAAGTTTCGGCCCTATGAGTCGAGTATCTACTGTAAAAATTTCGGACTTTAACTCCAAACGGTTGATTTTTAATGATTTTTTTTAGTGAACTGGTGTCCAACAGAATTTTCATAAATTATAACCAAATTGTCACACGATTTGTTCCTTAATTATCTAGCATAATTAATGGAAACGATCAAGTATTAATATCAATATATCTTAGTAATAACCATGAATAATTTTAATGAAAAATACATGGCTTTTACTTCTTTTAACTAATTAGAAGAAAAGGTACAACAATTAGTGCAACCAATTATCACATAATTTTTTTTATTGATTTAAAACTTGGATTAGAGTTTATTAAAATTATTTTATATTTATTTAGATCTAAAAATTTCGGATCTTAAACCCTAAACCCCCTTCAAGTTTTGATTTTTTTGGTAATTCAAAAAATACATAGGTGGCCCGTGACACCACTGTTGGGTTATATAACTAATTATTTATTCACGAGTACGCAGCGGAAGATTGATCTATGTAATTAAGTAATTAACCAAATAATAAAAGTGTACCTTTTTCTAGAGCAGGTAACTTTGATTAGGGTTTAAAGTAAAACCCCTCTACGATTGCACACACGACACATCGATGTACGTATGCTAGTACTTGATAACGAACACGAAAGCTCCTTCTTCTTCTTGCTTGGGTCGAGCCACACACAAACCGAAAACCCTATTAGGGTTCGGTTTTAACCGAATTAGAGGGGAGAGAGAGATTTGGAGTGCCAATTATCTCTATAATCTTGTACATTAAAACCTTAAGCTAGAGGTTCCTTTTATAGGCAATATTAACTTGTTCTCCAAATTGGGTTTTGCTGAGGTTAGATTATGAGGCTTGTAATATTAAATAGTTTGGGCTAGGCTTAGAGGGTTTATTTAGTTTAGTAGACTAGTTTACTTGGGTTTACTATTGGGCTTGGGGTTTAAGATTGGGTTTACCATTAGGGTTTAAGGGCCCAATTGTAAACTCATGGGGTGGCTATATAAACCCCATGAGTTCACCATCATAAGGGTTGCTCGATTACGATTTCCAAGAGGAGCATTGGTGATTACGATCGTAAACCTGAGAGGAGCTAGTTTACGATTACGATTTTGTACCCGACAAGTTCATCTTGTGTGCAATATCAGGTTTTTATCGTTTATATTCATCGTATTCTTAGTTTTCTTCTCATCTCTTTCTTGAATCACTAATCTAAACGGATTTCGCAAGTTTAGATTAGATAATATCGTGAACGGTTGTTGATTCTGGACCAACAATTGGTATCAGAGCTAAGAATCACTGATTCGAGGTTCTCACGGTATTGGATTCAAGTTTTTTGCTGGAAAAAGTTTGAATTTTTGAAGGTGTTGGAGCTGCTCTTTGAGTTTACGATTGATTAGCTACTGTTTTCTGGTGTTTACGACATTTTTTGGGCAGTTTTTGGTGTTTACGATTTGGTGTTCTTCGTGTTCTTCATCAACTTTGTGTTTACGACCTGGAAATTAGAGTTTACGACTTCAAGACACGATCTTTGGACGTTTACGATTGAGAAATTCGAGTTTACGACTTCAAGATCCGAGCTTTGAGTGTTTACAATTTTTCTCAATCGGAATCGCGTTTACGACTTTTCTCAATCGGAATCGAGTTTACGATTTTTCTCAATCGGAATCGTGTTTACGACTTGTCTGAATCGGAATTGTTGTTTACGACTGTTCTCGATCGGAATCAGTTTCACGACCGAGTTTACGATCCGGAGAGGAATAGGTTTACGATCGGAAACTAGTTTGCGGCAAAAAGTCATTATTTCACACTTTCACGGAAACGGACATAACTTTTGACTCGTTTGGAGTTAGAAACTCAAATTTTAACACGACGTTCGTGACAACAAGCCCCAGAATTACCCCTGATTAACGTCTAGGGGAGCTTGTTTGGACCCTCAATTTCCACCCCGAAGGCCTCCGTTTTCGCGTTTTAAGTTTTTGACACTATTCCTTGAATAGTACTTTTGCCGATTTTGCCGTTTTTGCCGACTTTTCAAAATCTTCAAAAGCTGCATATCTAAAGAAAGAAAATGAGTTCAGTGGTTCAAGAAAAGAATATGGTTGAGAACAAGGATGCTTTCGCAGCTGAAGTTGATGAAACTAAGATATGCCCCAATCCTACTTGTGCTCGATTAATTCCTGGCCTTAGATAACTTTGGAAGAATAGTGAGATAGAATTATTTGATATGCAATGTTCTAGAAGTTCGTTTAAGGGTTGATGGGAAAAGAGTGAGGAGAAAGTTAAAGCTCAGAAATTGGACATAGAGAAATATCAAAAGCTAGCAACAGAGAAGACTATTTTATATGATCGGGCTAGGATTGTGATATCTGAGCTGACACAGAAATTAACTGAACTGCAGCAAAAATATGATGAGCTGCAGGTCAAGTATGATTGCAATCAGGAAATAAATTAGCGAATGCTCGATGCTGGAAAGGAATTGTCACATGCTGTTGTAACTGGTCAAGTTGGGAAAGATAAAACTGGGTTCGGGTCAGAAAAGTCTGATAAGTCTCTGTCTACAAACATCATTATTCCTCCACCAGTTCCCAGAGACATTATAGGAATACTTCTTAGTGAGGATCAAATTGAACGAACCAAGTCTAATTATAAAGAAGCTGCTCCTCCTATTGATAGTGTCTTGGTTGGAACTACACCATTGACTCAAGAAGAAATTGATAATGAAGCAAACATGACTTATGGTGAAGGGAGAGTAGAGGATATATCAGACAATGATGCTGAGTGCCAGAAATATGACAGGTGTCATAACTCTAAGTCGGTTGATGCTGGGATAGAGTTAACATCATACCCTAAAATTGAAACCCCATACTTCAAAGTAGTTGACGAAGTGAAAAGGGAAAAGGTGATCTTGACGACACGGCCTAAGGGGAAGATCTTTATGACATCTGGATCAATGTTTGACCAAGAACCAGATGTTGGATATGACTTACTATCCTTCTCCTCCAAGTTCAAGGGAATAACTAATGGAGTAATAAGTAAAGCTGAAGTTGAGAGGCCAAAGATCACCATCAAGCATCCGAGTATGAAACCAACAGCTGGAGTGAAGAATGAAAAACTCAAGGGAGTAGCTGTGTCTCCCATTTCTTCAGTTGGATCATGCAGTTGCCGTTTTAATTGCAAGAATGGTGCTTCAACGTCAAAGAATCAAGGAAGCACGAAGACAGTAAAGACAGGTTCAACACAGGCTTCGAGGAACCAGCAGAAAGTTAAATCTGAAGCTGCAGACAAAGCAAAGAAGCAGACACAAGGCAAACCGGCTTTATATCAGCCACCAAAGACAAATGGGTACACGTCTGACTTCTATCTAAAGAAGCAGACTTGCTTTAATTGTGGCATCGCTGGTCATATTGCTAGAAATTGTCTTTATCGCCCCTATGAACCTTATTATCCGAAAACTCAAAAGGTTTCATCTCAGGAGTCTGTGAAGTCTAAGCCGATGATGGTGCAGAAACCTAAGGCAATGAAGACTGTTACTCCTAAGGTTAAACCCTCTGATCAACATTGGGGCGCTGCCAAAGCTGAAAGAAAATCTTTAAATCAAAACAACAGCTTTCCAAGTTACCAAAATTTCCAAAAACAGGTGAAGAAACCGTTTTCAAAACAACCAAAGTCTGAAAAACCCATAGTTACCCCTCCCAAGGTAACTAAATCTGTTTTGAAAGATGATTCTAAAATGAAGAAGGTTGAAATACCTAAAGTCACAACTCCAAAGGTGACTAAAACAAAAACTGTTTTGAAAAATGAATCTAAAACGAAGAAGGTTGAAATACCTAAAGTTACAACTTCAAAAGTGACTAAAACAAATATTAAATCACCTGGAACTTGGAAACCAAAAATCAAGGCAGCTCCATCCCAAGATCCTGATTTCTCAAAGGGGATGTTCTTACAAGAAGTATCTTTTATTGATTCCTCAGGTGTACCCAAAAAAACAATGGCCTGGGTACCATTGGCTAACTAATCTCTCATATGTGCAGGAACAGTCAAGGAGGATTATCACTAACATTTTTATTATTAATTTGTTTGTTGATAAGTGATTGTTCCAGGAACAGTTTAGGAGACATATCTTCATGTCATGACAAGCAATTTTTTATGGAGGATATGTTTCCTTGAGAGGTAAAATGTCAAATTCAGCATGAAAGGTACTGTTCTTAACTTGGTTTTTGTTTGATGAAGCGGTAAAGGGTGTTTATGTCAAACCAAATTCCTTAAAACTTTTAGTTGGTGCTTGGTTGTTCAATTTAAAATTTAAAAAAAAACAATGAGGTATGCATGCTATAAAACCCATTTTTTTCTAAAAAATGTTCAAATTAATACTTTGAAGGTTAGCTTGGCCTGATGTGTGTGTCTTTATTTGTTCTGTTTATGTGTGTGTGTGTGTGTGTTATTATTAAAAACATATAAGAATAATGAATGATGTTCACAAAAGTTGTGACATTAAAAATAAAAAAGCAAGGGGAAGAAATGTAAAGATGAAGAAAATGTTGACCCCTCAAAAATAGTGTGCTTTTCAATTTTTAATTGTTTGTGTTTTGTTTCTAAGAAAGCTATGAGAAGTGAAATATGGCCGGATTGGAGATGACTGACACGTGTAAAGCGGAAGTGAAAAGCAAGCTCCACGATGATATGCTCGGTAGGCTCGACCTAATCTTATGACCACCAATGTAAGTGCAATGAACTTAAAAAATATATATGTTTAGTTTCTCATCTCAGTTTGCATGGTTTAAAAAACTGAGTCCCAGCAAAAACGGGTAGAGAGTGGTAATTATACCTAGTATTCACTCTCTCACACGTCATGTTTCTGCTGTCATGACTACACCACATAATGAAAAAGAAATGAAAAAGAAATGAAAAAGAAAAGAAAAAGAAAAGAAAAAAAAAGAAAATGAAAAATAATCATTCAGTTTGGTCTTCTTTGCGTGCTTATTTGTCACACCCCGGTCAACGGATTTGGGTGTGAGCGAGACGAAATCATAGTCGCAGATATACAGAACAACTTCTACTAAATTCAAACGTCATTTAAAACATAATACCATTTATGTTGCAGCGGAAAGTCGTGGTGAAATGATATTGTCTTACATTTGAATAAAAATCTTAGTTTGATATTGAAATCATAAAGCAGTTTATTAAGATAGGTCGGGACTACGACTCTGGTAAAGCAGGGTCGAAAGTTACAGTGAAGCCCCATTTGCACGTCTTCCATGATAAGCTTAGATCCCTGAGAAATCATGAGTTTAAAAAGGTCAACATAAAGTTGGTGAGGTTCACAGGTTTATGATTCTATGGTAAGTTTGTAAAAACAGTTTACAGTATGTTGAAATAACAGTTTACGGTATGTTGGAATAACAGTTTACGGCATGTTGGGATAACAGTTTACGGCATACTTAAATGTTACGATGGTTTACTGTCGTGGTTGTAAGATCCTACCATGAACCTCAAATTCGAATACTAACGGATTACCCACTCATGGCATTCTATCCCAAGAATACCGAACAGGCAAGAATAACTGACGTGTACCCCTTGACAATGTACGAAGTCAGGATTGGAGCTACCAATCTGGGCAGGGTTGTCAACCCAAATAGATCTATTCACTAGTTATCGTTTCGAGCAGAACTAATCGAATTCAATTAATAGTGGGATTCAGTTGTACTAACGTTTATAACGATAAAGTACCAGTTGTTTGGGATACAGAATGGAACATGTAGTCATACGGCTAACAGGTAAACCATAACATTAAGTAAAAAGCATTTTATCAGTTCATGATTTCTCCCCCATAAGTATAAAACAGTTGTAAAGAAAAGGGGCCGTGAAACTCACTTGATTCAGTGATGATGATGGATTGCCGAGTGGCAACTAGCAAGTAACGTCCTAATAAAACATAAGACAACATGCATAAGGGTCCACTTACTCATTTGAGTAACGAACGTTACCCAAATGATACCGGTCAAGTCTTGACGTATAATCCCGTTTGTAGCGTTTGAAAACCCGTCAGTTAATCAGTTTAAAATCAGTAATTACGAATGTTCACGTATTAAGGCATTTATGTAAATAAATACAAAGAATGAACATGCGATAACGTATCATGCAGGCTAGTTCAATCAAGTATTAAACATCGTTTTAAATAATAATATTTATTATTATTTTTATGTTAGCTCGATCGATTGAATAATAAATCGCGTTAAGTTATAATATATATAACTAAGGTTCACAATTATTATCGAAATAATTATTATAACTTGTCGAAATAATTTTATTAAATTATTACAAGTTAAGGATTTAATGAATGAACACAAGTAGGTTAATATTAAAGGTTATTTTAATATTAAACTCATGTTATGAAAATTAGGGTTTTGAGTTAATATAAATATAATTATCATTAAAGTAGTTATATTTACAACCCAAAATGATTTTAACTCAAATTAGGGTTTCTAAAATTCATAAGAATAATTATTTGCTGAAAATAATTATTTACGATTTATTACGTCATAAAACATTTTTAGATCGTTTAAAGATTTCGTTTCAATTCCAAACGTTTAAAAATAAACATTTGATCCGGTTAAAATGTTTTGATTATTTTGATTTATTTAAAAAAATCAAAAATATGTTTTTCATAGTTTCTATAAGTCTTTTGATTTTATTTTTATAAAATCATTTCTAAATAACTTTATTTATCAAATAAAGTTAGAGTTTTAAATTTAAAGACTTTTTATAGAATATTCTCAACATAAAACATTTTTACTTTTTGTGTAAAATCCAGGATTTATACTTTTTATGTCGAGTGACATAAATATGTTCTTTTATCATTTTTGATATAAAATATATTTATATATATTTTTATCCATTTCGTTTTTATAAAATCTATACAAGTCATTTAAGTCTCGTATTTTAGAAAGGAAAATTGGATTTTAATAATCCCAACTTTTGGGTGTTGGCCAACAATAATCCCACTTTTAAAAATCACTGTCAACGGTCCCAACTTTCACCCTATTTATTGATATTGGTCTCGCCGTTAAAAAACTTAACACCGTTAACTTTCTGATGATGTGGCGTCTGATGTGGATATTTATTTGTTTTTTTTTTCTTTTTTAATCCCTTATAAATTACACATAAGTCAAAATTTAGTCAAAATCAACTCCATTTTAGCCTTCTTCTCTGTTGTGAATATCATTCTTGCCGGAAACCTCCATAACTTCGACGAGATATCCAAGACAACTGGGTAAAACAGGGAAGGTGTTAGTTGTTATCCTTTATGAATTATATTATTAACCATAGTTAAAAAAAAACAAAGAAGCCCCTCCACGCCCACCGATTTAGTTTATATATCAAGAAGTTGAAACCATTGAAACCTGCAAATCTGAGAAAACAAAAAACCTACTTTCACACTAACCAACAACATGATCGGAGATGAAAACCAGAATCATGGTATGATGGTGCATGTAAGGGGACCCTCATCGACGACCCGTTTTCTCCCCGGAGCCCTAAGGCCCCCAACACCATCGAAGACTATGCCTATCTCCTCCGCAACGATGTCGTCGTCCGTCGCTACCTTGAAGTTCCCGACGGAAACGGATCTGACTCCGACGGTACGGATTTCGACATCACATCGGATCTACACACGTGCCCAGTCACATGACTGGACCGACTGACTCGGAATTCCGGTACAAGGAAGCTGTAAAAAAGGCGACGGTTGTGAGTTCGCTCACAACGTCTTCGAGTGCTGGTTCCACCCTCACCGTTACCGGATTCATCCCATTTTCACGGTAAAGGAATATGGAGTTTCACCGCCTGCAACAAGCGATGCCTACGATTCCGGTGAGGAAGCCGGCATCGCAAGGGTGTCAGAGGTTGCCGGAGCTCGGTGGACTCCGTCAGACGTGGCCGGCTCTCATGCTCTTGCAGGTATGGGATGTCTCGTCGGAGTTGTGGAGGTTTCCGGCGAGAATGGAATTCACTGGAGAGAAAGAGAAGAGGCTAAAATGGGAGATGATTTTGACTTGATTTTGACTTATTTTGCCATGTATAAATCATAAGGGGTTAAAAATAAAGAAAAAAAATAAAAATATCCACGTCAGACGCCACGTCTTTAGAAAGTTAACGGTGTTAAGTTTTTTTAACGACGGGACCAATATCATTAAATAGGGTGAAAGTTGGGACCATTGAGAGTGATTTTTAAAAGTAGGATTATTGTTTGCCAACACCCAAAAGTTAGGATTATTAAAAATCCAATTTTCCTTTTAGAAATTATATTTTTTTTATAAAATGCGATCATTTCATATAATAAATTTCATGCTGTCATTTTATGGTTTAATTTCTTCAAGTAATTTCTATAAAATCACTAGTTTTAATATTTATCCATAAAATTCTTTTTAGGGTTTTTAAAGTTATCATTTTATGTCCAAAAGTTTAGTAAAACTTCCAAAAATCCATAATAAGTTCATGCATGTCTTTAAACCCCAAATTAGTCCGTGATAATTGTCATTAGCATATTAATCCAAAATTATGATGATTAACCATTATAACCAAATGACATTTCTATTTACCACAGTTTACTAACCACATAACATTCTAACATCATAACATGTTTTTGATTTAATTAATCCATGCAATACATAAACTAAACATATAATCACCAAATGATATAACCAAATCATCAACTTAGTATATATATACATATATCCATAGGTTTTTATTTTTAAACACTACATTTTAGTGTTTAGAAAACACGTGTTGATAATATGTGTTTAACAAATTACAAGTCATAAGTTCCATAAAATCATTAACCGTTTCCACATTTTCACACCTATAACCTTAAGTGTTATATAAAATGTATTTCGGTGTTGAAAACTCGGGTTTTTATCGGTTTAGTCGTCAAGACTCGGGGAATCACTCAGGAACGTTATTATCGTATTAAAAACACGTAAACGATATCGGTTTAAAAGACTCACAACGCGGGAGGAGTTAAAACCGACGTATATTGGGAGAAAGGTGGTGGTGTGGCTTGGAAACACGCGACGGCACAGCAGCAACGTTCTACGGCGGTAGTGGGTGGCGGCTACCGCAGCGACAGCGGTTTAGCGGCAGCAGCTCAGCGGCGGACAGCAGCTGCTCCGACGACAGGGGCTGTGATGGTGGGTTGGCTACGGTGGTTGCTGGTGGTGGCGGCAGTGGCTGAAAGTGATGGTGGCTGGGGTGTGGTGATTTGCGGTGGTGAACAGCAGCTGCAGCAGGAGCGGTTTAGCAGCAGCAGCAGTCAGCTCCGGCGGTCAGCTCCGGCAGTAGGGAGGCGGCGCACGGCAGAAGTGGTGGTGGCGGAGCACAGCAGAAAGATGAGGAGAGGTGGCGGTGTTGTTTGGTTGTTCACCGAGAGATGAAGAAAAAGAGGTGCAGGGGCGGTGGTTGGTTGTTTCACGGCAGCAGTAGAGGTGCAGTGGCGGTGGTGTGGTGCCGTGAGGGAGGAGAAAGAACAAGGGGGTGGCGGCTGTGGTGTTGGTTGTGGTTCATGGCAGGAAGAGGGGGTGGTGGAGGAGGATAAAGGTGATGGTGGTGTTGGGTTGCTCACCGAGAGGAAGAAGGAGAAGGGATGGGAAGGTGGTTCATTGTGGTGGGTTATGGTGGCTGAGTTGGATGGTGGTGATGGTGCCTAAACTGTCGGAAAGAAAAAAAGAAGAGAGGGGAGGGAGATGAAGTTTTCGTGAAAGAGAAAGGGAAGGGGGAAGTGGGGAGTGTTTGTTTGTGTAAAGTGGTAAGTGTTGATACATAGTTCCTGATCGTCATGTGAAGTATCAAGAACAAGACGGATCGTGCAAGTTTAGGGTTGGCCGAACCTTGGCCGAACTCCAGGTTCGGAGCCGCCGAAGCTTGGCCGAACCTGAGGTTCGGCCAGTCGTGATTTCAGCCTATAAATATGTTCGTCTTGTATAGAATTGGGGGCCTCCGTGTCATAACTTTCTCTGAGTGTACTTTGTGGTTCTCTGTGGTTAATACAAGTCTCAGTTGTATTTACTCTCTGTGTTTTACTCGTTTACATTGATTTCTATACGGCTAAGTAGAAGATCCACACGCTCAGGCAATTTCAAGTGGTATCAGAGCAATAGGTTTACTCTACTAGTCGGAGATCAGTGTTTTTCGAGTTATCGAGTTCAAATTCACGTCTTTGAGTTTCAAAATTCGTCTATCTTCTTCATTTCTCAAAATCATCGTTCAAAACATCATGATTCACGTCAAATATGTATGTGGTTGCTTATTTTCAGTTGACTGAGTGTTTACAGCTCGAGAGGTGTCGATTTCAGTGAGTTTTTCCAAATTTTTCCGAAATTTCGCGTTCGGCCGAACTCCACGTTCGGCGTAACTGCTCCGCACTTCAAGTTCGGAGGATTCTCGGTAATAACTGCTCCGAACGTCAGGTTCGGAGTTTGTTCGGAGGTTGTTCGGTGAGTGTTCGGACCTTTTGGTTCTTTCGGTGAGAGTTCGGACTAGGATCGGAGGGTTTCGGAATTTACTGGGTTCGGTGCGAGAT
>JBCNJP010000006.1:3734977-3785842 GCA_039602395.1 Deinandra increscens subsp. villosa | reverse complement strand
TAGCTGATCCTTTTACAAAAGCTTTCTCTAGATCAAAGCTTGAAAGGCATGCCGAGGGCATAGGAATGAAATAAGCTAGTTATTTCATGTAAATCTGGTGTTCGGTATTTGGATAAGAGATGTTAAACAATTTTTATTTATATAATCAAATAAAGTACTTGATATGTTTGATTTCATTTAATATTAATTGTGTCCTGTATTTGCATGTTCAATCCCTGAACATTTATTAATATTCTAAATTGTCCATTGTCGATTAACTATATGGGAATATGGTTAAACTAAGACAAATATGAGCGATTGGTGATATTCTTGGAATATATAAAGTATGGTCCTACCAAACACACATGGTATTCATAAGATGCATATCGGACTACCCCACTAACGAATTATCACTTTATGGATCGGCGTCATTAAGTAAAATTCGTAAATGGTAACTTTACTTATCCTTAGACTTGAGATACAAGTAGGTCATGCATGTATGGATTACACTTACTTGATATAGTTCTAACTATCCTGAATAAGGTAGTGCAAAAGGGTTGTTTTCAGAAAGTGTAGTGAAGTATGTGACTCTACACATGTAGTCAATATAGGATTTGTTTCTTCAGCTAAACGTTAAAGAAAGATACCACCGGGCCCCTCATTGAGACTAATTAAGATGTTTGCATGGCCATGCCCAAATGAAATCCAGATATGTCTCGATTAAATTTGCTAATCTTTAATTAGTTATGGAATGAGAAACGAAATCGTTAAATTATGAAATGACTTTGATCCATAATTCATATTTAACACGGTATCTATAACAAAGGGATAGTAAATGCCTAAACCATTTAAATATACTTTAAGAAACTATACTTAAATATTTCCGGGAGCATTGATGTGTTTCTAGACGCTAACCAATGTTATTACCTTTATTATTACATGCTCAAGTGGGAGCTGTAGGTATATGATCACGTATTAATAAACGTATGTATGAAAAGTATTTAAGCCTACGGGGTCACACGTCTCGACACAAATGTATTTGTATTTATTAATTTATTAATTAATAAAGAACACGAATTTATTTAAAGAAGGGTCGTTAAAAACTAACGGTTACTAGTTAATGGTCGTTAGTTAACAGTTAAGAGAGAATTGAAATTAAATAAAGTTGGTGATTAGTTAGGAAAAGCCCTATAAGGGTCGGCCCCTTCTAGGGGTTTCCTAAACCTAAACCCAAATTGGAGAACAAGGTAATCTTGCCTATAAAAGGAACCTCTAGATTAAGGTTTTGATGTACAAGATTATAGAGATAATTGGCACTCCAAATCTCTCTCTCTCTCTCTCTCTCTCTCTCTCTCTCCCCTCTAATTCGGTTAAAACCAAACCCTAATAGGGTTTTCGGTTTGTGTGTGGTTCGACACAAGCAAGAAAAAGAAGGAGCTTTCGTGTTCGTGATCAAGTACTAGCATGCGTACATCAGTGTGTCGTGTGTGCAATCGTAGAGGGGTTTTACTTTAAACCCTAATCAAAGTTACTTGCTCTAGCAAAAGGTACACTTTTATTATTTGGTTAATTACTTAATTACATAGATCAATCTTCCGCTGCGTACTCGTGAATAGATAATAGTTATATAACCCAACAAAGGGAAAGGAGAAGACTGTGGTTGGGTCTTCTGTTAATGTTGTTGAAAAAACTGGTCAGTCCAAATCAAGTGCTGGATTCAAGAATAAAGGCAAAGGTTGGCTAAGGATGGCGGTAAAAATGGGCCAAACTATGGTAGTAACAAGAAGGAAAAAGTGACTTATTGGAAATGTGGACAAGCTAGTCACTTTAAGAGGGATTGCCGTGTTATAAATGGAATACAAAATGGTGCTGGTAATGGTGGTGGAAGATCTAAGGATCCTGCTTCTAAGAACCAATGTTTGAATTTTGATCATAAATATAATTCGTTTGAGAATTATGTATCACTGATTTGTGAAGCATTCTATGTGCAGGATGATCAAATAACTTGGTGAGTTAATTCAGGAGCTACGAATCACGTTTGCAAGGATCTAAGATGGTTCAAGGAATTTGCACCTATCGAAGATGGCTCAATCTTGAAAATGGGAAACGTTGCAACTGAACCAATCAAGGGCATCGAAAGTGTTGATGTTGTTTTTACCTCTGGAAAGACTTTAAATTTGAATAAAGTGTGGTATGTAGCCGGGATTCGAAAGAATCTTTTGTCTGGTATTCTCTTGAATAAGTGTGGTATTAAACAAGTACTTGAAAGTGACAAGTATATCTTGTCACATCATGGTAACTTTGTAGGTTTTGGCTATTTGTGTAATGAAATGTTTATGTTGAATCTTGAAGTTCCATCGTTTTTTTAAGAATCTGCATGTCTAACTTCTGAATCTGTTTGTATGACTTCAAGTGTTTCTAGTAATAAATTTAGCAAATCTGAATTATGGCATGCTAGATTAGGGCATGTTCACTTTAATAGATTAAAGGAAATGTCTAAAATGAGCCTAACACCTGCTTTTGAATTAAATAATGACAAATGTCACACTTGAATGCTAACAAAAATTACTAGAAAACCATTTAAACATGTCACACGAGATTCAAAAGTTCTAGACTTGATTCATAGTGATATATGTGACTTCCATTCTACACCATCTTTAGGGGGTAAAAGTATGTGGTAACATTTATAGCTGATGAATCTAGGTTCTGTTATGTTTACTTGTTACATGCTAAAGATGAAGCCTTAGATAAATTTAAAATTTATAAGGAACAAGTAGAATTGCATAAATCTGATTTGATCAAAACTCACAGAACTGATGGAGGAGGAGAGTATTATGATCCAGTTTATTTCTAATCAACTGGAATAATACATCAAGTCACGACTCCTTATACACCACAACAAAATGGTGTAGCAGAAAGGAAAAATAGGACTTTGAAAGAAATGTTAATTCCATGTTGTCCTACTCTGGTTTGAGTGATGGGTTTTATGGTGAGGCTATGTTAACAACTTGTTATATTTTAAACAAAAATCCTAACAAAAGGAATAAAAAGACCCCATATGAACTTTGGTATAAAAAGAAACCAAACTTGAGCTTCTTGAAAGTTTGGGGATGTCGAGCAGTTATGAGACTGACCAATCCCAAAATTAGAACTTTGGGAAAAATACGTATTAATTGTATATTCATTGGCTATGCTGAGAATTCGCAAGTATACAGGTTCTATGTAACAAAATGATTCGGTGGCAGTTAATTTTGTCATAGAATCAAGAGATGCTATATTTGATGAAGATAGTGTAACACCCTTCCCGTTATAAACACTGATTTAGTTGTTTAAAAATATGGGTTAGAACATTTCGCTTATATTACTTATCAAGACCGGGTTATAACACACTAATTACAAAACAAGTTAACATTTAGCTTCCATTGTTTATCCGAGTTGCATCGGAACTTAATTATTAAAGACATTCACAAGATATCCACAACTTCCAAAAGTTTGGTGTTCGGTTCCCAAAAGACTCCCCGCTCGATCAGGACCCGTCAATCCAGCTTACTACCAGTCATTAACACTAGTAACACATTAATAACAATGACATACTACCATTTAACCATCAATAAACAACTCAAATTAACAAACAAACAATTTAAAAATAATATCGGGTTCCAGGCGTATCGCCTAAATCATTGAATAAAACAGGCGACACGTCTGTTACAGCAAGTGTATTGCTTGCTAGAACATCTGCTCCAAGTGATATGCCTTTTCCAGCGCGCACTGCAGATTTGTACTTAGCCAAAATTTTCAGTCACTCCCAACTTTCTTGCTACATTCCTCATTTTATTTCCAATTTAACCAGCTTTAGTTCCCTGCATTTCTACCATCATTATGAACTTACAAACACAAATGCGATACATCATAATTCATACTAAAGAATTTATATCATTCAAACATCAAGGCTAACCCGTTGACACGTTAAACCCAATCCTTGCTAATTATTACTTTCATGACGTCTATTGATTCAATTTAGCCATCCTTTCATATAAGCAATACCTCATGTGTAAGGACATGACTTATTACACTAGGCAAACATACACATATGCACACTTATCACACTTTACAATTTTACCATATTGAACTTTCGTTTAACTAATTTCAACCTTCTCTTGACACAAGTTTCATGTGTCAAGTTAACACACTCACCCGAAGGTGCTGAAATTACTTGAGCGTGTGAATCGTCTACTTAATCGTTATGAAATCAATGTTATACGAGCTAGAACACAAAGAGTAAATACAAACAAGCTTTGTATTAACCACAGAGAGTTTACACAGAGACACTTAGAAGATATGACCAAGAAGCTTTTGAAATCTATACAAGACATCCTATTTATACAAGCTGAACCACGATGGTCCGAACTTCAGGTTCGGACCAAGGTTCGGCCATGTCCGATCTCCAGGTTCGGCCTGAGTTCGGACCTCAGCAATCTTGTGTGATTCGTCTTGTATTCGATACTTCACATGATGATCTAAGACCATGTATCAACAAACTCCCCCTCGGCATGTGCACTAACATCTCCTCTATTAAAACTTGTATCTTGTATCTTCAATCAAACTCTTCCTCGATCTTGACGATGAGTTCAATCTTGAATACTTGATATTGCATCGTGTGTAATCTCTTTATCAACAAACTTCAGAAGACTTGAAGTCATGATGTTCTCTTTCCACATAGAAACCTGCCAACATAAATAATCTTGGCGCAAAACGTCTATTAGAGACTCCAAGATATTTTGATTTTGAAAGTTGATTTTGTATTTCGTGTTGATCAATCGAAAACAAACAAGAAACAAAATCTTTTTGGCTTTTAGAAACTTTATATCAAAACACACTTAAAATCTTTTTCGTATTTTCTGATAAGAAAAGTAGAAACATTATAGAATCAGACACTATTTTTGTCTTTTGTGAAAAAGATCACAACTTGGGATCATATTGGACATAACATGCTGAACTACACTTCAATTTCGATTATTGAAACTCACAAACCATGCCGATTGCAGATATAATTTGTCCAACTTTAAACTCTGGCACAATTATACTCATAACATCTGGATATGTTAAGATATTGATTAGTTTTGCATTGACCAGTGTACCCCACACTATCAGACATACTCATATATGCTTTTGCTTATCACATTTTGTGATTTCATTTGTTATTTTAATCACATAATGATTGTAACCATGATATAGTCAACTGTGTTCCATGCAAAAAAGAAATAAGAACATTAAATCGTCTACCTTAAGGTCGATCTTTCGATACGCAGATAAGGCCTCGGATTTAACAAAATAAGAAAATAAAACAAGTTGAAGTTGTATAACTCAACAACAATCAGGTCGATACTCCCATACACGCAGAGAAAGTCCGATGAGTTATACGAAACACCAAAGAAAATAAAGCAGAACATCAAACGAACAACGATCAGGTCGATCTTTCGATACGCAGAGAAAGTCCGATCGTTTGACAAAATAAAGAAAATCAAACAAGTTTAAATATTTGCAAAATGAACACATGTATACACTGTGACTTCTCATTTTATTTTTCACTTATCTTTTCTTGATATATCATGAGATATGCATCAAGATGTTGTCCACTAGGTCAAGCATCAGATTTAGTGTATATCACATTTGTATACTTTCTTATTTGCCTAGCCTACCTTGCACATCGATCAAATGGTCTTATGGTTATTTCATCTACTTTATCCATGAGTCAAACACAGTCAGCCAATGTACCATCATTTCCCAAACATGTCGGATACAATTTCTCATTTTTCAATGTTTTTGGCTTTTTGCATTTTTCAATGTTTTTGGCTTTTTCAAATTTCTCCCCCTAAAAATGACAACTCTATTTATTGATTTTCATTTTTACGATTTGAAAAACAACACACTATTTTTGTATTTTTGCAAAAACAAACTCTCCCGCGGAATGAGACGGAGTGAAAACCCAAGAAAAATTGATCAACCAACACAAATACTCTCAGTTTAGCATTTTGAAAACAAAATTTGAAGATACTAATGCAGACATCAAAGCATTATAATCATCGATAGTTTGAACAAATAATGCACTTTGAGTTGATGAACTAGGACTCGAAACAATACAACCAGCAGAAGAATAACTTGGAATTTCAGATTTACCTACAATAAATGCTGTAGGAGGTGCAGAATTAAGAATATTCGATTTTTCAGCATTCAAAGTTGAATCATTATTACCATAATACACTGCAGGATTTTGAACTTGCTAAGGAAGTGACTTGTTCACCGTTAACTCCATATCCCTTGCTTGGATTCGTTGAATCAGATCATTAAAAGACATTTTTTAATAATCTTTATCATGAGAAACCATCATCACATAATTCTCCCATTTCTCTAGTAGGGCTTCCATGATCTTGTCTTTCTTATCAGCTTCATCTTTTGTAAGATTCACCAATTTCATTTCACTCATTAAATGAGCAAACCGTGCAATCAGATTTGGAATTGATTCATTGTGATAATGTTTGAAACTATCAAACTCCTTCTTCAGTACCTTTTGTCGACTTTTCTTGTATTGGTCATTACCTTCACATCTATTTTCTAATGCATCCCACAAACTCTTTGCTGTGTAATTACTTGAAAATTGATGTAATAATTTTGTTGGCAATGCCATCGTTAATGTACCATAGGCTTTCTTCTCAGCTTGATATGCTTTCTTTTGTTCACTGGAAAGCTTCCTTTGAATAATTGGTTCCCCATCTTCACCCTTAGGATAGACATATTGATCAGAATATGATAACCACATATCAATATCATTCGCCGAGACATATGCTTTAAACCGTGTAACCCAACTATGATAATCTTCCAATTTAAGCAATTTAGGAACTTTCTGATTTGTTCCGATTTCGTTATCATAATTCATCATCGTTTGCATCGTAGTCTGAACCGAATTTTGAATAGCTGCGAACGCTTGTAAATCACTCATCTTGTCCGAAAACTTCAAACTCAAAAACGAAGGTCTTAGAAGTGGATTTTGGGCTCCAAAACGAAGGATACTAGCTGTTAGGCAGTAAAAGTCTAGATCTTTCCGAGACGGTCGTTTTGGTTGGTATTAGCTCGCGTAACTCTTTACGGTTCTCAAGTTACGTCAGTTTTCGTAAACCACTCAAAATTTTAACACTGTTCACCGAACCTCCACCGAACTATCACCGAACCTACTCCGAGAATAAAACTCGCCGAACTTCGTCCGAACCTAACCTTCGGACACTTAAACAACACCTAGACCGAACGAGCGCCGAACAATCACCGAACTCTGTCCGAATGTGGACCGATCTCTCACCGAACCCTCACCGAACCGATATAACGACCGAACTCCGTCCGAACCTCAAGTTCGGAGCGGTTACACCGAACGTGTCCGAACCTCAGACGAGCTCAACCTCACTCGACATCATTTTCTCGATTTTCAGTGTTTTTTGATGTAATTTTCGACAGAAATCCAAGTAAACTCGAAATAAACGATCTAGAATTGAATTGTTGATGAGAAGCACACTTGAAATGGTCAAACGAACTCAAAAATGATACTCATTTTGTAAAAACGTGAATTTGAACTCAAAACTCCAAAGAACAATGATTTCCGACTAGTAGAGCAAACCAAATGCTCTGATACCACTTGAAATTGCTTGAGCGTGTGAATCGTCTACTTAATCGTTATGAAATCAATGTTATACGAGCTAGAACACAAAGAGTAAATACAACGAGCTTTGTATTAACCACAGAGAGTTTACACAGAGACACTTAGAAGATATGATCAAGAAGCTTTTGAAATCTATACAAGACATCCTATTTATACAAGCTGAATCACGCTGGTCCGAACCTCAGGTTTGGCCCAAGGTTCGGCCATGTCCGATCTCCAGGTTCAGCCTGAGTTCGGACCTCAGCAATCTTGTGTGATTCGTCTTGTATTCGATACTTCACATGACGATCTAAGACCATGTATCAACAGGTTCATTCGTAGGCTTTTAGTTATTTTTAACCACCTTCCAATCCAAGATCACTCGCATACTTCAACATCACACTTAACCCATACGGGTACATTCCCTTCTAACCCAAATGGGTCAATTACTCTGTTTGTATCCTAACTTAAGTCAAGAACATAAACCAAACCATATCACTCTCATAGAATTAATCCATCTCGTATTACCACTTCTACTAAAGCATGTAACAAATATCATAATCCTACAACATTCAATTTACTTCCTATGTTACCTCAAAATTTAAGCCTTGTCCTTTCATTCTCTGTGCTTGGTTGAGCATTCTCTTGCTTCACCACCAATATCATATGGTTATGAGGATTAACCAATTAGTAGTTATCATTCACACCAAATAATATAAAATATCACCACATGATATGCATTTCATCAATGAAAACAAAAGACGAAAACAGAGAAGAATGAGAAATTGACCTGCGTTGCGAAGAATCTCTAGGGGTTTCCGGAGGAAGGTTAAGGTAAAGGGGGTTAATATGCTCATATTTAAATAAGGTAATGATGGCTATCACATCACATGGGAAGCCGTAAAAAAGTTCTTTCTCAAACCAATTTTACCTTTTGACGCCGTGAAAGCGGAGAATTTGAATTTCGACAGCTGTTGATCTTATCCACAACCACCAAAATTCAAGGGGCAATTGTTAGGGGTCGATTTTCAGTATGTTCAAAAGGAAGCTCAGACAGTTCAGGAATCCTGAAATAACTTAGGAATCCTACCGGCTCAGGTATCCTGATTTGTTATTATTCTCTAATCCCTATTTTGCCTCGTGTTTAAATTGTTTGCACGTAACATTGGATGGCCAACTACCTCCTGAAGAATCGCTCTTGCTGTTAGAAGACGTGGACCAAATGGACGCATAGTGCCTTAACGGTCAAGTTAGTTAGAGAATGAGATACCGGGAATCCTGGAGAGTTTGTTATCATTGTAATCGTTATATATCAGAGGTTATGATCAACATAAGGACACACAATTCACTCACACTTTAGCTCTGATAGTATACAATTGTTGTAACACTTAGTTTGACCGATCATACCTCCAAAACACTTGTAATTTTCAGTTTCTTATCAATAAAAGTTGTCACACCGTAACCGAAGACAGAAATGTCGGGGAATGACTAGATTGCCCATAAGCTCATGACAACTAATTTAGTGACAATAGTTGATAAATAATGAATTTCATTGATAACATTGAAAAATAAAACAATACACCACATATTGATAACAAATACAATTTCTTTATTAAACTAGGTCCAAAAGCCCCATGTGATAGCATCTTGAAACATCAACACCTTAGCCTACAACATGTATAAAATAAAGGGGGTCAACTATAAATAGTTGATAAGTAACCACAAGTTTGATACATAACATATATTTGAAAAACATGCGTTACATGTCATATGATAGAATAAAGTGAAATATAACATGCTAGAATATATTGACAACATGAAAGACTAGGCATAACCAAAATTACTAGTATAAAATGATCACATGAAAGACTAGGCACAAACAAACCTCAATGCCATATGCTAGATTCCCTAACCCGCGGGTTAGACTAAATGAAATAATAAAATAGGCTGCAAACACCCAACGCCGAGCCGGTTAAGTTGAGTGGGTTGTCAACCGATAGATTTACCTTTGTTACCCCAGGCCTTACGTTAATGTTTATACCAAATGAAAGACATGACAAGCATGACATACTTGACATCCAATGATAAACATGTAAACCTTTGATAAACATGAAAGCCTTTGAAATTCACATATTGACAAATCATGCTAGAAGTCACATAACACATAATTCACACATAGATCACATACGAATGGTAATTGGTAGACTTAAAAGATAACACTTTGAAACATGATACATGTTGCAACCCCAAAAATGATAAAATGAGAAAAGGGGCAAAGATTACTCACGTGGATTAGAAGTTAAGTCCACAAAGTGTAAAGTGAAAGTAAAAGGATTAGTCCCAAAGATTCATCCTAAAAGAATAAAAGGGGACGACATGAATATTGGAATATGGATTCTAAGCTCTTATGAATTTGGGGAATGGGTTTTAATGTTATAAATTGAAGTTTGAAAATGTTAACTTTTAAGAGTAACAATACCTTAAACGTTACTAGACATGCTTTGGCCTAACAGGTTATGACACTCTCATCACGGCGTCCCAGGTAAGCATCCAGGTCCGACTATGGGATTTATGCGAACACTTATCCTTGACAGAGACCTTGACTACTGGTGTTTTCACCCTTCCGGTTACTACATGCCATTCACGTCTCAAGTATTATCACTAATTATGTTTTAAAAACAATAGGTTTGGTTCTAAGGCTTTTGAAATTCTAAAATGGTGTTTATGTTCAAAACTCGAATTACATATTAGAATGATTAAGAATTTGTTTAATTGTTGATTTGTGAAAAACAAGCCTAAATCCCTAATTGTTCATGCATAAAAATGTTGAGTTTTGGGTTAGAAGAATATAGATGAAATTGGACATGATAGGTTCGACTCATTGGGCCTAACGAGCCTCTACAAGGCTACACCAAGCCTAAAGGCAGCCTAAGCAAGACAACACATTCTAATGACGTGCCTTTGCAAAGCTAGGTCATCCAAAAGACAAGCCTTAGCAAGGCTACCTAAATGAGCTTAAAGTACCTAACTAAGAACCTAAATTAAGCTAATTAAACTAAGAAAATGATAGATAGACGAATAACGAAAATAAGAAAGGAACGAAAGAAATAAAGAAAGAAAAATTACCTCAAAGAAGCTTTTCAAACAAGACGAGCTCGAAGGGCAGCACCTCCTCGCCGAGAGCATAGAAAACTACTACGCACGACACCTAAAGGGGTATTGTGTTTGTGGAACTACCAAAATTTGGTTATTCCACTTGTTTATGCTCAAACTAGGAGTTGCAAAATATAAGGGACCTAGCAAAGGTATTTATAGGTGTGAAAGGGAGCAAAAGATTGTATTATGGGCGATGTGGGATGGGTTTATAAGGGAAACGCGTCTTTGCAATCAACAACTAACACCAAACTTGTTCTTGCGATTCCCGCTTCTTTATAACTCGGTTTTGCGCGCGAGTTTTCGCCTACGTTCACCATTTTCATATTACTATCATATGGAAGACAGTAATATACCATTTATGGTGTTGAGAATTGGGTTTAAATTTTGATCTTGATGTGGGTTGAGTTTTCGGGTTTTTTGAGACATACGGATGTTACAAAAGTGCTAGGCAGCAGACTCTTCAGGCCGGCTCCCAAGGTTTTTTGCTAGGATTCCTAGAGGAAACTCAAAGGATTCTGGATTTTCCCTCGTTACATCCTTGTCCCGATATCCATACTTTGATATATTATCATCTTCATCATAAAGCACACTACGTCACTTACAAATTTTGGATCACTTAATCAACTCGGTGTTTTTTGACCAAAACAGTATGGTACTCTTTTGCTTCAATGAATGATTTAGCCACCCATGGACGGATAATCTTTGATCAATTTGACGAAGATGATATTTACAGGTGATTAACTTCTTACTTTCAAAATTCACAGAGTTTTTAATAACCTAGTGGTGTAGATATGGCGGCGGCGGTTGAAGGTTGAAGCGATGGTGAGGACGGTTGAATGATGTGGATCGGAGAGTCTAGCGGTGGCGGTGACGGATCTGCTGGTGGCAGTGGAGATAAATCTTCAAAATCAAGCATTGTGAAATGGCAGAAATAGCCCCTCTGAATTTTACATTATAAGAAACGAGTTTTAATAATTACAGAAGTAGTCCCTCTTTTTAATAACTTGGTTAAACAACTAACGGTGTTAGGGTATTTTTAACGGATGTGCAGTATGTTCCAATACCTTGATAATTCGGATTATTGTAGGGAATAAACGTAATTAGGATTAAAATTGCCCTTTTTTACAAATAAGGGGAAATATGCAATAAAATTTAGGCGTTGGGTAAATATGCAATTTATAAGATTTGTAGGGGGATATATGCAATTGCCCCTTGTTCTAAACGTTTTACGTTTTGGGTTTTCCTATGAGGGTTTTTTATTTTATTTTATTTTTTTATCATCACACCTGTCAATGCAACGTTTGGTTAGATCGGTGAACTTTAGAAAAAAGTATGATGCGTCTTTAACACCTCTCAAATCGTAAACATAGGCCGTAAAAACTTGTCTTATATTGTTATATGATATACATATAATAGATGGACCCGTATCTTTTTCGGATGATAATACGTTAAAAATAAAAGAAATGGAAGTGTACGTATGAAGTTTAAATAAGTTGTTTTTAGGCTTTTGCATAAGTTTTGTAGGAGTATTGTTCTATGTGATTACAAATATGTGTATTTTTAAATAAGGCCGTTGTGTACAAGAACTTTAAAAAATCCGGTGTTATAGATGAGAAAAGAAATGTGCCTCTAAAATATTTACTCAATAATCCATATATGAAAAATCAATATAAATTGTCAGGCTCTCTGTTTTCAGTTGCAAAGATTCAACATACTTGTTTAGAAAATAGTCACTAGTCACTTCCCCAAATTGAACACCATGAATCCTAATTTTTAATTCATTATAAATGCAAGAAACAATGAAAACTTACTATTTTGAACCAAAACTGAACACCAAAAACCCATAAACTACCTACTATTTTTTGGAAAAGCAGAACTTGTATTAACCCCCAGAAAAATTACATACATCAGCTAGGGGCTGACCACCCTAGTACAAAACATTACAAAGAAACACCCAAAAATCAGTTACAACAACCTTGAACATAAACACATTAAACTACATCTTTAATAAGTCTCCAACTCTCCATTGCTACAAGGTGATATTGCTCCCCTTTTTACGAGTGTTTATCCACAAAAACGATCTAGCCTTTCTGTCTGCCATAATGCCACCAATATCTACTCTCTTTCCTTTAAAGACCTTTTGATTTCTTGCATCCCACACACACCAAGAGGCTACCAACACAATGGCCTTCACCAACATATTTGTTACTTCGCAACCACTACATCTTTCATGGATCTTGAAAAGATCTTGTATGGAGAAAGCATAGATAGGTGGAATACCAACCCAATCACTTAACATACCCCAAATACAAGAGATGATGAAACAAGACGTGAAAAGGTGTTATTCTGATTCTTGGGCTTCATCGCAAAGCGAACAGACCATCGAGCCAACATTGATGTTCTGTTTCCATAAGCCAAGCTTCGTGAGGAGCCTTTCCAAGTTCGTTCGCCAACCAAAAACATTTACCTTGTTCGGGAGCCATTTATTCCAGTTGAAAACAGCAGATGAAGTACCACTAGGCAGGAGCAACTTCCTCATAGATCGAACTGAGAAAGCCCCATCGGCTTTTGAACCCCATGATCATACATTAGCGTCATCAGAGAAAGTAAAGTTTGCAATGATACCTGATAGATCGGACAGTTCAGCAGCTTCAAGACGACCCACTGGGTCTCTTGACTACTTAGACGAAACCTCAACGCCATCCACATTCTCATTTAACCAGTCCGCAACTGATACATGGCAACCTTTTACACACTTGAAGAGGTTTGGAAATCTGCATTTCAAAGGTTGACCACCAATCCAATTATCCACCCAAAAACACCTGTTCTTTCCATCCTTTACCTAACTACCATCAAATTTTCCATGTCAACTCCCAATAACGAGAGTTTTCTAACAGCCTTGAACATATTACTCCATACCCCATATGCGTTTTTTTCTCACGAAGATGCTCTCGTTTGACTTATTGTTACGATGTAAGGCCACTATAACCTACCTCCAGAGCCTATTTTCTTCATTTTTATACCTCTACCACCACTTCGAAAGCATACAAACATTTGCATCCTTAAGAAGACATATCCCCAAACCTCCTTTATCCTTTGGTAACACCACATTTTCCCAATTAACCCAGTGAACTTTTTTACCTTCATTTGTAACCCCCCCCCCCCCCCCCCAAAAGAAATCTTCTCTGTATTCCTTCAAGTCTCTCGAGCACTTTCTTGGGAGCCACATATAACGAGAAATAATGGGTTGGAAGACTATCTAAGACATATTTAATTAGAGTGATTCGGCCAGCCATAGACAACGTAGATGCTTTCCATTACGATAATCTAGTCTCAAATGTTTGAACCACTGCATCCCAATTTAGCACCCTATTAAGATTAGCACCCACTTTGAGACCAAGATATGTAAAAGGAAGCTTTCCACTTGTACATTTATTATGGGACGCCATCGCCTCCACCTCTTGCTCAGACACACCAATACCGAAAATATTAGATTTGTTACAATTAACTATGAGGCCTAAAATCAGCTGAAAGCATCTTAGGATTCTCAAAAAGTTTTTAATGTTCCCTACCTAATTACCAATAAAAAAAATTATTTTTACAAGCCTATATTCAAGAACTCAACAATCTAACAATGGTTAAACTTTGAAGTATAATAGGTTATATCTATTTTTAAATTAAATCTAATACACCACTTTATTATGTCCCTTTTCAATATATTTAAAGGTTCTATAAAATCTCTCAACTGAATATTAAGCCCTAGACGTCACCTCTCCACCCTACTAAGGTTGAAAGTAATACAATCGGAAGAGGGGAAATCGGGGGCTTCGGGGTGATCGGGAACACCATCGCCGAGTCGTCGGGGTCACCGATCGGGAGAGGGGTTTGGGGTGCCGAGGCCGAAGAAAAAGAGACGGGGAGAGAGCCGTTGGTGGTGCCCCCCCCCCCCCCCAAACGGCTATTTCCACTTTTTTTTAAAAAAAAAAATTTCAAAAACCCACTATTTTAAACCCTATAAATACCCACTCCTTCCAACCCTTTCTCACACTTTTTAACTACTCGCTCTCTCATTTTTTAAACACTACCACCCTACAAAAACTCTAGTTTTCTCCTCCATAAAAATGGCTTTCACATCCGATGAATCGTCCGATGAAGATGCCACTTTTTTCGGAAAAATGATGTTCGAGATAGCTCGAGAAGAAGAAGCCGAGAGTTCAAAGCCATTTCAAACACGCAAGACGATTAAAAGAGAACGTCAAGAGGCTCACGATCGGCTCTTTAACAACTATTTTGCGGAATGGGCTCTATTTGAAGATAAGTTCAAACGTCGTTTCTGTATGACTAAGCGTCTTTTTTTACGTATTGTCAACGATTTGGAAACAAATTATGAATATTTTCAACTAAGGTGGGATGCAAGGGGTAGGATGGGGTTAAGCCCGTTGCAAAAATGTGTTGCCGCTATTAGACAACTTGCATACGGCATCACTTTCGATGCGTTTGACGAGTATTTGCACATCGGAGAAAAAATCGCACGACAATGTCAATTTATAAATTTTGCAAATATGTCTGTGCTATGTATCATAAAAAGTATATGCGTCGACCATCGTGGAGTGATGTTACACACCTCTATGAATTTCATGAAGCGAAACACGGTTTTCCCGGCATGCTCGGTAGTATCGATTGCATGCATTGGGAATGGACATCTTGTCCTAACGCATGGCGTGGCCAATTCCACCGTGGTGACCATGCAAGGCCAACCATTATGCTCGAGGCCGTTGCATCTCAAGACTTGTGGTTTTGGCATGCTTATTTTGGAGTCGCCGGCTCCAACAACGATTTAAATGTCCTTCAACAATCAAACTTGTTGAACCGCCAACTTAATGGCGAGGACCCCGAGTGTTCATTTGAAGTCAATGGCACCGAATACGAACACGGATATTATCTTGCGGATGGCATATATCCAGAATATTTCGTGTTTGTAAAAACTCTAACGGCTCCAACAACAGAAAAACGTAGAAGATTTGCCAAAGCACAAGAAGGGGCACGAAAAGATATTGAAAGAGCGTTCGCATGTTTGAAGAAGAAATGGAAGATCATCGAAAACCCGGCGAGGTCGAGATACAAAAGTAAGATCGGTAACATCATATATGCTTGTATGATCTTGCATAATATGCTAAGGGAGGATGAAGGGAAGGCCATTTGCCCGTACGAGCCGGGTCATATTCAACCATCAAACGAGCCAATACCACAACATATTATCGACGTCAACTTTTTGAAGATTCATAACCGGGATATGCATCATAGTTTACGATTCGATTTGATCGAGCACATTGATCGTATTTGGGAAGCCATTCCACCCCACGAAGATGATTCATCCGACGAAGACGAAGACGACGAAAGTGATCCCGAAAATTTCTGAATTTTTTTTAATAATGTTTTTTAATTTATGTTATGCATTGTAATTTTTTTTAAATTGATGTCATGCATTGTAATCTTTTATTATTTATTTTTTATTATTTATTTTAATGAAGTATGTTTTATTTTAGTTTTTATTTTAGTTTTTATTTAAATTGTTATAATTAAAAATTAATAAAAAATTGATTGGGGAAATTGGGAAGTAGGGAAACCATAATCCACAAAATGGAGAAAAATAAGAAGGAGTGGAAAATGATGAAGTGGCACCAAAAATGAAGTGAAGAAATGGGGATGTGGGAAGAGTATTACTTTACCATAAGAGCCGCCATTAATTTTTTGTTAATTCCACAATATAACGACCTAACATAGAATATTAGATTATATCATAGAAATATACATTGTAGGATTTAAAATCATCAAACATATAGAGTTAAATTTTTAATTATAGAATAATCATCTTACCACTAAATTATCTTCTTGAAATCAAATCTAAACGTTAGATAAACGTTATACATCAGCCATCAATTAATTATGTAGTAGATAGGTAATAGGAATTAAGGGCGCGGCAGCAGCGGTGCAACAAAAACATGTTTTTCTCTTTTTTTCATACAACAACCATGGTCCCAATATTCCATGACGAATATTCCAGGCCGGGAAGCTTCGTTTATCCGAGTAGGAACTAGGAAACACGACCCGACCCATTCATCAAATGTTAGGTACTTTATCCGTATATATATGGATAAGCTTTAATTATTTTCTCTTTATAACCACCATACACCTGTGACAAGTCATTTTTCTTACAAATTTTACCATTATTTCATTTTATAATATCGTTAAACAATTACTAAAATAGAAAAAAAAATCAAAACTATAAATAAACCAACATATCCGACATTATTAAGATATTTCTAAAAAGTAAAGTCTAATAAAATAAGATAATAAAATCATACGTTTATCTCATCAGTTAAACTACTCACATGCAACAACCTAAAGACTCCTGTTTCCAAATCATCTAAAACTATAATTATTAGTATAATGATAAAGTTTATATAAATAGAATAACCATTATAATTATACTCTATACAAAATCAAACTTGTTTTGCTATGGTATCTTTATTATTTTTTTTTGTTTATTTATTTTATAAGGATAATTGACTTTAATACATGAGTTTGTGATGTAAATGATATTATCATGTAACATAACTTGTAGGTTCTATGTTCAATCTTTAACCGTTTAGTTTATAATTTTAACTTCCTTACGTAGTATTTTTGTATTTGTGCTTTATTTATGATAATTTATTTTTTTAACGTCAACGTTTAGTTTATAATTTTAACGTCGTTACATAATCTTTTTATATTTGGGCTTTATTTATAATAAATTTATTTTTTGTTTAACGTTCTTGCGTAGTTATTTTGTATTTTAGTTTTTCTTACAATTGTTTTGTATACCCGTGAGATCCTCGACGACACTCTCAGAGTAGAATCTTGTTTATATTTATATTTTTGGAAAACAATATGTTATATTTCTAACCTTTTTTTTTACTTAAATCTTATAAAAATTTCAGTATCTAGAACTTAATTATGAGATATAAAATAGCATTTTCAACATTGCGGCGACTTTCAAATTCCATGTTCCTCCATTCTACACGCGTTTCTCTCTCTCTCATCATCCATATCTTCCCCGCCTTATAAATCCGTTCTTCCAACTGCATCTTCATTACAACAAACTCTTTTCATTTCCTCAACAAAATTTCAGAGATCTGTTATGTATTTAGGGAAGATGGTAGATCTAGATTGCAAAGGAAAGATGGCATCCTCAGATAACATACCAACCAGATCACCTAAACCCTTCTTCGTCTTCTTCAAACAAACTTACCGTTTTACTTCCACCACCTCCCGTTCGTGTTCCCGACTTATCTCCGGCGTCTGAAACCGCTTGCATCGCATACGAGAATTACCTACGGCTGCCGGAAATCAGAGAGTTTTGGAAAAAGGAGGAGTTTCCGGGGTGGAAAAACGAAGCCGTATTGAAACCGGCGTTGCAAGCTTTGGAGTTTACCTTTCGGTTTGTGTCGATTGTGTTTTCAGATCCGAGACCGTACGTGAATCTCCGAGAGTGGAGCCGGAGGCTGGAGTCGTTGGCGACGAGTCAGATCGAGATTATTTCTTTGTTCTGCGAGGAGGACGTCGGTACGGCGCCGATTGTTGATATCGGCGAGAGCGGAGGGGTTTTGACGCGTGAGGGGAGCTCGGCGGAGGTGTGGAAGCTTAACGACGGCGACGACGCGACGGTTTTAGTCAGCCAGGTGAGCGAGGAAAGCCTGTTGCCTCGGCTTGCCACGTGGCGGAAATCTGAAGATGTAGCACAGAAGATTCAGTACTCAATCGAGTGCCAGATGAGGCGATGCCGTTACACGTTAGGGTTAGGCGAGCCCAATCTCAGTGGTAAGCCAAGCCTCAATTACGACGCCGTTTGCAAACCGTCGGAGCTTCATTCTCTGAGCAAAACGCCGCCGGATCACGCGAACGTCAACAACTACGAGAATCGAACGCTATTCACGACGCACCAGATCTTAGAATCGTGGATCTACGTCGCTCATCAGCTCGTTAAACGAATCGATTCCGAAATCGATTCAAATGATTTCGAAAACGCGTCTAGTGATGGCTACATTCTAGAACAAATATGGAAGTTGTTAACGGAGATTGAAGATCTTCACCTGTTAATGGATCCCGACGATTTCCTCCGATTGAAGAACCAGCTCGACATCAAAACAACTTCCGAATCGGAATCATTCTGTTTCCGATCAAAATCACTGGTCGAGATCACGAAACTCTCGAAAAATTTAAGACACAAGGTACCGTACATTCTCGACGTAGAAGTCGATCCAATGGGCGGACCTAGGATTCAAGAGGCGGCGATGAAGCTCTACCGGAAAAAGAACACCGCCGTGAAGATTCATCTGCTGCAAAGCTTGCAAGCGATCGAAGCGTCGGTGAAGAAGTTTTACTACTCGTATAAACAGTTGTTGGTGGTGGCGATGGGGAGCGTGGAGGCGAAAGGTAGCCTGGCTTTTGTGACGGTGGATTCGAGCGATTCGTTGGCTCAGATCTTTCTAGAACCGACGTATTTTCCGAGCTTGGACGGAGCGAAGACGTTTTTGGGAGATTACTGGAGACACGAAGGAAGAGGTCGGTAGACGGGTTGACTCGGTTGTGACTCGGTGGCGATTTACAGGGAGGATTAGGTTGGCAGAATTTGGAGAAAAAATTGGAAGTCAGAGTAGCAGTAGGACTTTGATTGGCGGATAAGGTCAAAGGTCAATGTGTATGTTTGTTGTATACCAAAACTATTCATGTGTTCCATTCAAAAATTTTATATATATTTATATAATTTTAATTTAATTTATTGGATCGATTTTAGCCTCGTATTTTAATTTGATATAATATAAAATGATGATATAAGTTACCGTTCAAAATATCATATAATATAAGTTATAATACTTAGGTCATGTGGTATGGGCTGTGGAAAAGTGGCGTGGAGGTTTTCAACGCCTCCATCACGCGTTGAACACTCCCCCCTCCCCTGCGTTGAACGTGTGCGTTGAAGCCAGGCGTGGAATTGTCCACAGCGTGTTCTTGTATGTTGAAAAGAGAAATGACCATTGTAACGGTCAAATTTCCTACCGTTGAGCAATATTGAAAAGAAAAAAACTTTTTTTTTCCTCAAATTTAAACATATTTAATCCAAACATTTACCAATTTCTACCAAATTTTCAACCCCTCTTCTCCCAAATCTTCTTCTTTTTATAAAAAACTTTCACAAAGATGTGTCTTCTTCTCCGTCATCGAACTCCTCTACTCACGTTACCGACTAGTCATCCGATGAATCATCCGACCGGGCTTCAGAAATGTTTTTTCAAATGATGGTTCATCATTATCAAACAACTCTCAACACTCGAGCAAATCGCGTACTAACTCGAAGAGCCCAACTCAATAGAGATCGTCAAGCGGGTCAAGAATTATGTTGTTGGGAGATTACTTCAACGACGGTTGTGTGTATCCACCCAATTTGTTCCATCAACGTTTTCGTATGAATCGTTCACTTTTTTTAAAAAATAGCGAATGATTTAGAACGTGAGGAACCCTGGTTTCCACAAAGGAGTGACGCAAGAGGGCGGATTGGATTTACTCCGATGCAGAAGTGCACGGCGGCACTTCGAATGATGGCGTACGGTACTACGGGGGACGGCTTTGATGAATATTTGAGGATGTCCGATCGCACCCTAAGGTCGTGTTTGCAAAAGTTCTTTAAAGGTATTTAATATTTTTTTTAAAATTAATTGAGTATTATTTTTTTTTATAATTTCAATTATTATTGTTTTAATAATTTCAATCATAAATTTTTTCTACTTTTAATAGGTATCTATAGGTTGTATCACAAAAAATACCTACGACGACCCACCGCAAGTGACAACCAACAACTTTACGAGTTTCATGAAAACAAGTGGGGTTTCCGTGGAATGTTCGGTAGCATCGATTGTACGCATTGGGAGTGGAAGAATTGTCCGAATGCTTGGAGAGGACAATTCATGTGTGGTGACGATAGCCATCCTATGATAATGCTTGAAGCTGTGGCATCTTATGACATGTGGATTTGGCATCAATTTTTGGTGTCGCGGGGTCGAATAACGACATCAACGTCATGGATCGATCACCAATTTGGGATGACATCATAGAGGGACATGAGCCCAACTCGTCTTTTGAACTCGGCAGTTGTTACTTACAAACGTGGTTACTATTTGGCTGATGGAATTTATCCCGACTACTCAACTATTGTGAAAGCATTCACAACTCCGATTGGTGATAGACGTAAAGCTTTCACCGAGGCTCAAACCACCGCTCGAAAGCATATCGAGCGAACATTTTCAAGGTTAAAAAACAAGTGGCACATCATTGCGAATCCAGCACGGATTTGGCACCAAGACAAGATTGCAAACGTTATGTGGGTTTGTCTAATTTTACATAATATGATCCTCGAGGACGAGGGCAAAGCGATTTGCCAATTGAACGAGGCGGAGTTGGATACGGTATATCCAGAAATTTCTCGAGGATCAAAAACGAGCGAATCGTCCAGAAATAAGGGACCGGAATATCCACAAGCAACTGAAGTCAGATTTGATCGATTTCATCTACGAGTGTTCTCAATGATTTATTTAGGTGTAATTTCCGTATTTTTAGTTATTAAATAATTTGCGTTCTCAATGAAATGTAATGTTCTATTTTTAGTTATTAAATAAAATATTTAATTAGAGTTTATTTAATTTGTTATTTTTAAAAAAGAAAAAAAAATTATGTTTCAACACCACTTTTCAACACCAAGTATACCACTCTTGGTGTGAAAAGTGGTGTTGTCCATGTAGGCGCCTACGTGGCACATTCAACATCACTTTCAACACCAATCATACCACATGCCCTTAGAATGATAAAAAAACTTAAAGATCTATCAATCCCACCCATCTATGGCCGACGAATCAAACATATGTGTCGCCTTCCTATACTTTACAATCATATACCCTTCGATCGGTCATTTGATTATGATTGGCGAGATCGGGGAGAGGATGATTTATTAACACGTAAGGACTTGATATTAAGTTAACAGGTTGGTGCTTGGGTTAATGGGTTCAAGTCATTAACGCGGCGATGCGTTAATGACACGATTAAAAACATGTTTAAACTGTTTAACACGTTTATGATACACAAACCCATCTAGGTTATAATGTTCAATATGTTAATACGTTAACATGACATGTTTATGACTGGTTTGTCAAAACACTCAGCTTTATAGTTTTATAAATAACTAAACATATTAAGATTATATATCTAATTATATTTTTGGTGTTTTATAATTATGTTAAACGCGTCATGTCATTCTTGTTATTGATCTTCATATATATAGCATCATAGCAGTTCTCCATCTCATTCTGTAATTTATATTTTTATTATTACTTTTTCTCTCTCTTTTCCCTCACAACCATAATTAAATAATATATTGTTATACCTTTATCACTATCTTTTCTCTTTCTTCCAATCCCCAAATTTTAGTAAATCACTAGTTTTTTTTTTGTCAAATATACACATTTGCTAAACTTTTTATCTCTCGATCTATTCACAACCACTCAGAACCAAGCCTCAAGATTTTGTAAATTTACACTCACATATTTTTTAGGAAACCTATCGTGAATGCTCTAATAGTGTTAAACATGTTGTGCCATTCATTTTATTAAATTGCAGAACGGGCGGATTGGGCTAAATATAGGAAATGAAAGAGGTGATGAAGTGGAGGACCAGAGAAATCGGGGAGTAGGCTTCGGTGAACACAACCTAGCCGGACTTTGACCGTCTAGACCCGACTTTGATCGATTTTTGACCCATTCGATTAATTGACTGCCTATCCCAAAATTAGTCAGTAAAGTCCTGGCTAGTGCCTAGGCGCCGATTAATTCCGATTTTTACAATACTATGAGGATTGATATATTGATTTACTAAATCTTATATCTTTCATGATTAAATCATGAGAAGTATATACGTTAATATATTTAACTCATATATCGTAAACAAAATAGTTTTTTTTATGAAAATTTACAGATTCTATATTACACATACCATGCTCCTAAATTCATCATAATACACAGTTAACAACTTAAAATATAGAGGCAAGTTCCTCCTAAAGGAGCTAACATGTGAATGATAATTGGGGTTTGGTCAAGCTTTCAAGTTTAAAACCTGACTCAAAAGGGTATTCTCAAGTGCAGATGAGTCAAGCGTAAAGTGTAAATCCAATATATATGATTGCAATCTCATCTCAAAAAGGCTCATTTGGATATTGAGAGTAATTATCAAACGGCCTTAAAGAAAACAACTTGAAATATCAAAACCATTTAATTAGAAAGCCAACAATTTATCACTAAATTTTCTAAGATGAATAGAAAAGATGATGGATCTATTCAACAGTTTTTGATTGTTATCCAGCCATATCGGGTATGGTATTTTACTTTTGACTTTTGACCAATTTTAGTCAAACTTTCAACAGTTTTTGATTGTTATCCACCCATATCAGCAGGTATGGTATTTACTTATGACCTTTGACCATTTTTTTTGTCAAACTATTCTATTTGAGAATAAGTCAAACCATTTTCACCTTCTATTCAATGAATTTCTTTTGTTAGTTATAAAATCCTTAGGAAACTTCTTCACAAGAAACTCTTTGAATAACTTATAGGCCAAGTTAGTTTCATCAAAATCCTACCTAAAATATAGTTTTAACACCAAAAACAAATTATTACCCATCTCTATGAGGGAGAGAGGTTGCTTCCATAAATAACAAAATTAGACAACATATATATGTGAAAATCTTATTGTTAAAGAAAGTAAATTTTAAAAAGTTGATGTATATCTCTATAACCAGCTTGTTTTGCTTTTAGAAGACAAGAATTCAACGATTGTGTGATGCTTTGCCCCCAATTTCTTCCTACATTAATTAGCCTTGGTGTGAAAAGAATGAAGATATTCTACAACTTGGCTTGATCTTATCACCCCCATTATATTTAAAATGAAAAAGACCCAAGAAAATGGAGCATGTTTTTGGCAACAGCAGCAATTTGCACATAATTAAGTCAAAAGAAACAAACCAAAGATAAAGAAAACAATTGGGGTATGGGGTTGGTATGTACACAAGTCCCCAACAGATAAGCTCCAATCCCATGTTAGTTAAGGTATGGTCAATGGTCTAGGTATTAAGTGCAATTGTTGTATTCTACATTTATGTTAAAATTGCAACAACCCATTAAATTTACAAGTAACCCATGTAAAAAACACACATGGAAACTACTGAGGTTTGATCATAGAAACTATGTTGGTTTTACATATTCTGGAAACATAGTAATGATACAACAAACAGACTAAATGGTTCGTGTTTCATGTAAAGACTAGGTAACGTGGCTTCGTGGAAGTTAACAGCGTTAAAATCAATAGCTAGTGGTAGTTCTTGAAAATTAAAGGAAGAAATGAGAAGCATAGTGATTAGGGAATCACCAGAACCAGGTACCACGGCTGTCAACGGCTTTCACAGTAGTTGGAACCAATGTCATCCTGCCAAACTCAGATACAAACCTATTCACACACTCGGTCCTTTTGTTGCTATGACCACCCAGACTACTGATTCCTGTCGATCCAATCTCATATATCTTGCCTACAATTGAACACCAAACATGTGGTTGTTAATATGGTAATAAGCTTGACAAGACTTTCGTTTTCAACATTTTTGTTTTGGGTGGTAGGATAGGTTGACGCTAGACACTCTTAATGTCCAGAAAAGTACTTAATATGGGTACAAGAGACCATATCATTACAAATTTACAATATTAATCATGCTTTTTTGCATAAATTTGTTCAGGAGGTTTTATGCATTACGCATTAGAAATACACTTTTAACCCTTTTCCTTTATCACCAACCATTTGAACAAGTAAATGGGTCAAACATGCTAGTTCTATTGACATTCGATTACCTTTTGCCCATATTGGAGGGGCACCTGTTGCATTAGCAACCAGGAATGACATTGCAATATCCTCACAGTTCCTGTTTAGAAATTAAGACTTGGTGAAATCTTTCAAGGTAATGCAATAAATTCCTAGCAGGTGAATGCTTAAATGAGTGGTAAAATGAAAAAAAAAAAGAAAAGAACCTGTTCCTCTTTACATATTCCAAGAGGGATGCAGGCATTTCGTTTGTGTACATGCGCAGGTATTTCACATGGAAAAAGGATGCCTTAGAGAGTATCATACTATATGTACCAGTCCACCATACAGCCCACCATCCACCATAGATATAAGGATATCTGTTCTCTTTCTGCATAAACAGTAAATAATGAAAATCCAACTACATTTGTTAATCAAAGCTGTTAGGAGTACTTATAGCTTAAACCAGCAAGATTCCATACAGAAAATATTTGAACAAAGCGTAATAACTAATAAGGTTTATAACAAGTGAAGGAACAGACAATACATCAAAGACATACCGATTGATTGATCAGATGGATTCGAGGTACAAATCCCACCATAGCATCCGGTGCACTTCGCCAAACACTGAAAGCAAATTCTACTGATGAGCAAGGAAATATGATATCATCGTCGATAGAAAAAACAGCATCTGTAATTGGATTCTTGATTTCTTTAAATCTGTTGTTAAGACTATCTTCCTTGTTTATGTCAAAAGTCAAGTCGATATGTCGACCATCTTTTGCATTTGACTTTGCAGCCTGATTCAGAAATTTCAGAAGTGAGTCTGATGGTGGATCGGGTTCGCTCCATACTATATGAATTGAGTCCAGTCCAGGACATGATGTATAATGAGAAATGGATTGCTTGAGAAGATCATATCTTTTCCATGTATTTATCAACAATGTATACCCTTTCCTGAAATTGTAATTATGTTAAAACGAACACAAGTCACAAGCTGCCTAGACTAGGATATTAAGTGCATTTTGTATCAATAAAGTGTCAAGGTTTTAGAAGGAAAAAAAAAACTTTAGTACCATATATGCAGACTACGTTAAAAATACAAAGTAAAATTTGATTGTGAATACATAAAAGAGGCCAACACTAGCTCATTTTATCCAGAAAGCCAAAAATTAAGAAACCAGATATTAAGGACATAGAGCAAAAGAAGCAATCTTGGAAGTTAGACAAATTTTATAATAGGTATAATACTTAATTCCGGGTCATTTTCCAGATTGCATTCCAATTATATGGTAACTAATTTAATTCAAACAAAAGCCCCCTTTAATATTAATCCAATTTTAATTGTTTAGAAAATAAACAAGGATAGAATTTGCATGTTGTTAAAGACATAACAGACAACTTTCCTCTAATAAAATGATATCCACTCATTCTTTAGCAGTACACTAAACATAAATATCCTTTTCAATTCCAACAAAAGAACATAATCCCTGATTCCAAACAACATATGCAAAAACCAGAACTTCAAACAACTTCTACATATCTTTGACTGCTAACCATATTCCTATAAACACCCAAAACCATTGAACATTGGACACAAATTTTATTGTCGAACCAAGATTTAACCAGAACACAGAAGCCTTAAAATAATGGAGAAGTGGAGAACACCCTAGTTAGATTTCCAAATATGATCATCATTTTTTTTCTTTCCTAGGTGATAAGGTATTTGTCTTCTTGAGATTTGAACCTTAATGGAGTAAAAAAGGCCTTAATTCCTAAATCCAGTGAACATATTCTTAGAACGAGAACAACTAAACGACTAACTCATCCTACTCCTAAATCTACACATTTGTCGACTATGAGAGTTGAACCTTGACCACTTTGGGAAACATTGGGAGGGACACCACTCCTTAAGACCTTGGTACCCCAGGCTAAAGACCCTTTGATAGTTTCTAACTTCTGCAATCAATAATTTGACCTAAACACGTTTTTAACTTCTGCAATCAATAATTTGACCTACAAATGTTTCAAGGGAAGTTAACTGTTTTTATCAAGTATTCCATGATAATTGACATTCTGAATTCTGGTAGAGATTTGCCTTGGGAAGAAAATAACGTTTGAGTAAAAGCCACGGAACTTACAGATAATGTGATGCATGTTGCACTGCATATGTTAAACATGCAGCAATTGGTAGGTAACTCATCTCATCAGAAATAGAAATCCAAAAGGCAGAAAAAAACACCATTCATCTCATGATTATCTATCTCACTCGAAAATAGTAAATCTTCCAAATTGAACATGAAACCTAACACTTTAGTAATTAAATTAAAGCAGATCACTAGATGATGCTCATTTAATGCTCAAATAAGAATAGCCAAACCTATGTTCTCGGAACAACATACATGAATTTGATAATTGACTGGAAGATTCAAATTGCAGATTTAGGGCTTTCTGTTCAGTATGATTGTAAAGTCCATATGTTTACATGATTCGTTTTAACAGTGAGATCTCGTTTCAATTGACTGTTCAATCGCTAGTGGATCTCTCCCGCATCGAATTACTACCGTACTCCCGATGCAAATCGACGTGGTGTTATTGTATACTATGCCTACCTTTTTGCCAATAAAAACGAAGGCAATTGTTTTAACTGACCTTGAATTTCGATCAAGAGTGGGAACACTCTGTTGTCCCCATCCCAAAAACGACGGCGTGCGGCTGGCGAGCAAGGTCAATGTGAAGATGAAGCAGCAAAAGAGTAACAGCTTGATCTTAAGTGAGCCGGCGGCCGAGATCGCTGCTTGCCGGAACTTCTGAACCGTCCGGCGGCTAATTAAGCTTGTCCTGGCCACCATTAATTCAGTACAGATGACTTGATTTCAGATCAATCACGTTCTTACACCTCCAGGCATAAACTCTTCCTTCAAATCACTCTCTACTCTCTCTCTCTCTCGATATCTTCTCTCTCTATATATAGATGTAGATAGGATGTTGATGAAGGGCGGAGGAGGTGATTGATGATACTCTTGAAAGAAACGTTTTTTGTCTACGCCGGGGATTCAGTCCGGAGAGGAGAAGAAGGGGTCAGATTTTTTATGGTGTTGAATAAGTATGCCTTAGTCAAAGCTTTGACTTAGTTTAGGCTTATATTGAAATCAAATCGACTCGCTTAAACGATGCTTTCTACAAATAAAATGTAATGTTATGATTTTAAATGTTTACAAGTATATGTGTGATGAATTTATTTCTAGAAATTTAGGGGTTTGATGTCAAAAAGTAATGTTGAAAACTAGATTTATTATTTGTAGAACGAGGTCGAGGGGTACGGGTTTTTCGTAAATAAGAGGCATACACACATAAGAAGATTGTCTCGAGCCTAAGGTGACTCATGAAGACTTACCGATGTTAAGATGAGTGTATGAATGAATATGACTAGTGATCGATAACTTTGAATTGTGAGCAATGGCGAAGTTTGAAAGAAAACCCCGAGGGGGCAAAGTTTAAAAATTTTATGGAGGGGGTGATGCTCAATACATTCGAGGGGGCGAAACGCAGTATATATAAATGATTGTACATAAAATCATAAAAATATGTACTTATAGACGGAAAAACCGAGGAGGCGGTCGCCCCCTCCCGTCTCTTCTAAGCTTCCCCCTTGATTGTGAGTACGATCGATTGAAACGACAATATCAAAATTTTAAGTTGTTCATATTGTGTGACTAGTGATCGATACCTTTGATTTGTGTGTTGTTATGTTCGTTTTGGACCATATGTTAGTCTAACAATCAAAATTTAAATTATCGGAATACAAGAAATGGACCGGTAGATACTACCAAACCCGTTGCAGCTATGTTTGCTCCTGTTGGCTACATTGTCATTTAATTGACTTTTACGCACGTGATAAAGGAACTTGAAATTTGGGTACATGTTTTCGTAGAACTTTTCAATATAAAATGTCAAAATTTCCATGTAATTGAATATTACGTGAATGGTTTTTGCATTATCTTGATTTCACAAATCAAATATTATCCATAATTGACCTTGACTTTGATCGAATTGTACATCAAAGATAAAATGATAATATTCATCAAAAACTGTAATGATAATTAGGATGTCAAGTCATGAATAATTAGTGGTTGGTAATAATAACAAGTTGATTAGTATGCATCAACGTTTTAAAAACTGGTTCGAACCGGCCGGTTCGACCGCCACCCGCTCGTATCACCGGTTTTTTAGTTACCGGTTTATTGGTAGTAACCGGACCGCAATGGACCGGCCGGTTTTGGTGGTCCGACCGGTTAACCGGTTTGTGATAACCGCCGGTTTGAACTTTTCTTTTTCTTTTTAATAAACCGGTGTTTCTTAAAATTCATCGCATAAACCAAAAACCTAGTTTCGCAAAACCAAAAAACCATCGTCCCTATTCTCTGGAGAACGCCGCTCCGCCACAGCCACAGCCTCCCTGCTCCGCCACAGCCACAGCCTCCGGCCTCCAGCCTCCCTGCTCCGCCTCAGCCACCCACCTCCGCGTCCCTGCTCCGCCTCCCTGCGCCGCCTTGAAGATGGATGAGACTCAGGTATTGTTCCAGCCCCTTCAACTTATGATTCTAATCCAAATATTTGAGTGACATTTGCATCATAAGTCGAATCCGAGAACCTTATTCACTGTATCCGAACCAAATTTCTTAGTTCCCAACTAATTCCACCAATGTCTACTCTTGGATTAGAACCCTCTTGTTAGATTATATGTTTATTTCTTACAGATTATATATGTTTCTGAATCAGGCAAAACAGATGTTAGATTATATATGTTCTTGGTCTTGATATGGCATTTTTTTTCTTTGTAGAATCAATCTCAATCTCAATCAACAGTTCAGTCAAGTGTAAGATCAAAAACGGATAAAGCTTGGGACTATGTAGATTCACATAAAGATGAGAATGGGAAAGTAGTTTTTATATGTCGTTTGTGTGATAAAATTGTGCGTGGTGGTGGTATACATAGAATGAAACAACATCTTGCACACATTAAAGGTGATGTAGGACCTTGTAAAAAGGTACCCGCGGATGTCAAATTTACTATGCAAGGTTTGATTAAAGAACAAGAACGAAAGTCAAAAAGAAAGACTAGTGAGCTTGAAGATAACATTGATATCTTGGATGAAGATGAAGAAGATGATCAAACACAAAGAAAGAACCAAGCAAGAAAGGGGAAAAAACCAGCCACATCAACCATGCATCCTTTCTTTACAAAAGGTACAAATGATTCTACTCAACCCTCTATTAAAAAAGCTATGCAAACTAAGGAAAGATTGCATGATGCTGACTTGGCCCTTGCAATGTGGTTCTATGATTCATGTATACCGATGAATGCGTGTAACTCTCCTTATTTTCAAATTGCAATAGATAAAATTGCTACCATTGGTTATGGTTACCAAGCCCCGAATTATCATGCTTTGAGGGTTAATTTGTTGAAAGATGCAAAAACTCATGTTTCATGTTTGATAGATTCGTTTAGAAGTAATTGGATTGAAAGTGGGTGCACAATTATGAGTGATGGGTGGAGGGACATTAGGCAACGACATTTGATTAATTTCTTGGTTTACTGTGAGAAAGGGATTTCATTCATTAAATCTGTTGACGCTTCCGATATAGAGAGCAATTCTTCTAACTTGTGTAACTTGTTTGCTGAAATTGTTGAAATGGTTGGGCCAAAAAATGTAGTTCAAATGATAACGGACAATGCTGCTAATTACAAACATGCTGGTGAATTGTTATGTGATAGATACCCTTCTATGACTTGGTCCCCTTGTGCAGCACATTGTCTCAATCTTGTCATGAAGGATGTTTCTGAATTAGAAAATGTGAAAAGTTTAATCACTCTTGCATCCAGGGTTACCGTTTTTATTTATAATCATAAATGGCCTTTGAATTGGTTAAGACAAAGACCCGGTTGGACAGAAATAATTAGGCCAGGTAGCACTCGTTTTGGTACATCTTTCATTGCATTGAAGAGTTTGGTTGATCACAAAGATGATTTGCAAGCTATGGTTGTTTCTAATGAGTTTAAAAAGATGTTGAAAATGAGAAATGCAATTGAGTGTAAGTCAATTGTGTTGAAAGAGGAATTCTGGAATAATTGTTTGATCACCGTGAAAGTTATGACCCCTTTGTTAAGACTTTTGCGTTTATGTGATATGGATGAGAAACCTTCTATGGGGTATGTTTATGATGGAATGTATCGGGCGAGGAAAGGGATTGAGGCATTGTTTAAGGGAAAGAAAGCGTTATACAAGCCATATACGGATATACTTGATCGTCGTTGGGAAAATATGTTAAGTGCTAGTATTCATCGAGCGGCATATTGGTTAAATCCCGCTTTTCAGTATGATCCAAATAGTTTTTGTAAAGAGGCTAATGTGGTTCGTGGTGTTCTTGATATGGCCGAGAAGAACTTTTCCGGCATTGATGTTTTGGATATCACAAAGGCTTTAGGCAAGTTTCGTGATGCGCATGATCATTTTGGTAGGACTAGTGCGGTGGCTTCTCGTAATGCTACTCAACCCGGTAAGATTTTGTATTATATGTTATTGTTGAATAATATTGTAGAGGCTAGATTATGAGGCTTGTAATATTAAATAAGTTGGGCTGGGCTTAGAGGGTTTCATTAGATTAGTAGGCTAGTTTTATTATGTTTAGGCTAGTTTACTATTAGATTGGGCATGGGCTTGGGTTTATGATTGGGCTTATTGGGTTTATGATTAGCCCATTAGGTTGTAAGAGGTGGTATAAATACCACCTCATGTTTATGATTAACTAAGCTTTGGGGATTTGCTGTTTACGATTTTGGTGCTCTTTCACGTTTACGATCAGCCTTCATCGCTTCGAATAGTAGCTGATTTCCACTCAAGACTTCATCTTTCTTAAAGATCTAGTCTATTCTTCTACTATTTTCTTGAATCGATCATTCACGAGGATTCCGCACTCGTGTTTGATTAGTATATCGTGTATTGGGGAGATTTCAGGACCTACAATTGGTATCAGAGCCAAGAATCTTAGATTCGAGGTTCTCACGATATTGGATTCAAGCTGTTTTCCTGAAGATTGATGTTCGAAGATTTAATTGAAGATTTGAAGAGTTTTTTGGAGATTTGAAGACTGTTGCAGCTGTTGAAGATTTAAAGATTTTTGAAGATTTAAAGATTTGAAGATTTGAAGATTTGAAGATTTGAAGATTTGAAGATTTGAAGATTTGAAGATTTGAAGATGTTTACGATTGTACTTTGATAGATTTGAAGATTTGAAGATTCGTAAAGGATGTTTACGACTTTGTTAAGATCGGAAACAGATGTTTACGATTCGGGGTCGTAATCGGATTCGAATCGAGTTTGACGATTTTTGAAGGTGGTTGAAGATGTTTACGATTTGACAGATTTGATCAGATTACGATCGTAAGTAGTTTGAAGATCGTAAACGGGGTTTACGATCGGAAACAGGTTTTTGCGGCAAAAAGTCACTTTTTCACACTTTCACGGAAACGGGCGTAACTTTTGACTCGTTTGGAGTTAGAAGCTCAAATTTGAACACGACGTTCGTGACATCAAGCCCCAGAATTACCCCAGACTTACGTCCAGGGGAGCCCGTTTGGACCCCCAAATTCCACTCCGAAGGCCTCCGTTTTTCAGTTTTAAGTTTTTGACACTATTTTTTGAATAGTACTTTTGCCGATTTTGCCGTTTTTGCAGATTTTTCAAGATTTTCAGAAGCTGCAAAATGAGTTCAGTGGTTGAAGAAAAGAATATACTTGAGGACGATGATGCTGAGATATGCCCCAATCCTACTTGTGCTCGTATAATTCCTGAACTTAGGCAAATCTGTAAAAATTTTCAGTCAGAATTGTTTGAGACAAAATGCGAGAAGAGCTCATTTAAGGGTAGATGGCAAAAGAACGAAGAGAAGGTTAAAGCTCAGAAATTAGATATAACAAAATATAAGAACCTTGCAACTGAGAACGCCTATTTGTATGACAACGCTAAGTTAGAGATAGCTGAGCTAAGTAAGCAGATAGATGACCTGAAGCACAAGAACAATGAGATGCAGGTTAAGCTTGATATGAATCAAATGAGGAGCAAAAGAATGCTTGATGCTGGAAAGGAATTGTCACATGCTGTTGTGACTGGCCAAGTTGGGAAACACACACCTGGATGTGGGTCAGAAAAGTCTGATAAGGTCTCTGGCTGCAAACAGCATTATTCCTCCACCAGTTCCCAGAGACATTATAGGAATGCTTCTTAGTGAGGATCAAGTTGAACGAACCAAGTCTGATTATAAAGAAGCTGCTCCTCCTATTGATAGTGTCTTGGTTGGAACTACACCATTGACCCAAGAGGAAATAGACAACGAGGCAACCATGACATATGGTGAAGGGAGAATAGAGGATGTATCAAGAGATGATGCTGAGTGCCAGGAGTATAACAGATGTCATAGCTCCAAGTCTGATGAAGCTGGGGTAGAGTTGAAACCATACCCTAAAATTGAAACCCCATGCTTCAAAGTAATTGACGAAGTCAAAAGGGAAAAGGTGATCTTGACGACACGGCCTGAGGGGAAGATCTTTATGACATCTGGATCGATGTTTGACCAAGAACCAGATGTTGGGTATGACTTACCATCCTTCTCCTCCAAGTTCAAGGGACTAACTGATGGAGTGATCAGTGAAGCTAAAGTTGAGAAGCCAAAGATCACCATCAAGCATCCGAGTATGAAGCCAACAGCTGGAGTGAAGAATGAAAAACTCAAGGGAGTAGCTGTGTCTCCCATTTCTTCAGTTGGATCATGCAGTTGCTGTTGTAATTGCAAGAATGGTGCTTCAACATCAAAGAATCAAGGAAGCACAAAGACAGAAAAGACAGGTTCGACACAGGCATCAAGGAACCAGCCAAGAGTCAATCTTGGATCAGCAAATGGACCAAAGAAGCAGACACAGAGCAAACCAGCTCCATATCAGCCGCCAAAGTCAAATGGGTACACGTCTGACTTCTATCTAAAGAAGCAGACTTGCTTTAATTGTGGCATCGCTGGTCATATTGCTAGAAACTGTCTTTATCGCCCCTATGAACCCTATTATCCGAACACTCAAAGGGTTTCATCTCAGGAGTCTGTGAAGTCTAAGCCGATGATGGTGCAAAAACCTAAGGCAATGAAGACTGTTACTCCCAAGGTTAAACCCTCTGATCAACATTGGGGTGCTGCCAAAGCTGAAAGAAAATCTTTAAATCAAAACAACAGCTTTACAAGTTACCAAAATTTCCAAAAACAGGTGAAGAAACCGTTTTCAAAACAACCAAAGTCTGAAAAACCCAAAGTTACCCCTCCCAAGGTAACTAAAACTGTTTTGAAAAATGAATCTAAAACGAAGAAGGTTGAAATACCTAAAGTCACAACTCAAAAGGTGACTAAAACAAAAACTGTTTTGAAAAGTGAACTAAAACGAAGAAGGTTGAAATACCTAAGGTCACAACTCCAAAAGTGACTAAAACAAATGTTAAATCACCTGGAACTTGGAAACCAAAGGCTAATGCAGCTACAACCGAATCATCCCAACTTCCTGATTTTTCAAAAGGAATGTTTTTAAAAGAAGTTTCATTCATTGATTCCTCAGGTGTACCCAGAAAAACAATGGCATGGGTACCACTGGCTAACTAATCTCTCACTCTGTGCAGGAACGATCATGGAGGATTATCACTAACGTTTTTATTACTAATTTGTTTGTTGATAAGTGATTGTTCCAGGCACAGTTTAGGAGACGTATCTTCATGTCATGTCAAGTAATCTATAAATAGAAGGTATGTCTCATTGAGAGGTAAAAGGTAAAATTCAGCACGAAAGGTACTGTTCTTAACTTGGTTGTGTGAATGAAGCGGCAAAGGGTGTTTTGAGTCAAACCAAATTTCCTAAAATTTTCAATTGATTGATTAAGTGGTTGACTTCAAATGCAATGAAGTGTGCATGTCATGAAACCCTATTTTCTAAAAATTTTCAAATCAATACTTTGAAAGTTAGCTTGGCCAGATGTGTGTAAAGTCATTTAATTTGCTTTGTGTGTTTGTGTGTTTTATTTTAGTTAAAAAAAAAAAAAAAATGATAATGATGTTCACAAGATTGTGACATTAAAAATCAAAAAGCAAGGGGAAGAAATGTAAAGAAGATGAAAATGTTGACCCCTCAAAAATAGTGTGCTTTTCAATTTTTAATTGTTTGTGTTTAATTGTTTGTGTCTTGTTTTTGAGAAGTTTAGGGGAAGTAAAATGAATGACCGGGTTGGAGATGGCTGACACGCGTAAGGCGGAAGTGAAAGGCAAGCTCCACGGTGATATGCTCGGTAGGCTCGACCTAATCGTATGACCACCAATGAAAGTGCAGTAAACTTAAAAGATATATATGGTTAGTTTCTCATCCCAGGTTGCATGGTTTAAAAGACTGAGTCCCGAGCAAAAACGGGTTGAGAGTGGTAATTATACCTAGTATTCACTCTCTCACACGCCATGTTTATGCTATCTTGACAACACCACAGAGCAAAAGAAAATGAAAAAGAAAGGAAAAAGAAAAAGAAAATGAAAAAGAAAATGAAAAAGAAAAGAGAATAAATAATCACTCAGTTGGTCTTCTCTGCGTGCTTATGCGGCCGACCTGATCATCAACTGATAATGGATGGTTAATGAAAATAAGTGGTAGTCATAGTGGTGTTGCATGGTTCCTCAAGTTGGGGGTTTGTGAATCCTCAATAAACTCTGAGGTTGGGTAGGTTTTGCTGTGTACGCTTGGGTGTGGGGACAATTAAACATGACGGTAATAATGTACTATATTAAGCATGACGCATTCGGTTGGGATTAAACGGGTTTGAGTTTAAAGCGGACAAACATACCGGCAATCACCTGGACTAGTCAAGTAACTGAAGCTGAAAAGGGTTCCTCAGTCAGATTCATACGGTTTGATCCCTTGTAAACTTTCTCATGTTTGGTTTGGTAAGTATTTGTTTATTTTTATCTTTCGTGTGTGAGTCGTTAAGTTCTTTTTGGTGTGTTTTCGTCTTGGCCAGGTTGATTTGAGAAGTCAAAATATGTTTTTCAAGGGTTTTAATGCATGACAATATGCCCCCGACAGATCTTGCCAAATTTTTAGGGGAAGGAGTATGGGATAATAAGTATTATCCGAAGGGAACTCGAGGATGATACTTATTATCTAATGGAAAAGACTTCCTCCGTCAGATCTTGACAAATTTTTAGGGGAAGGAGAGGAGGATAATAAGTATTATCCGAAGGGAACTCGAGGATGATACTTATTATCTAATGAAAAGACTTCCATAATACATTGTATCTGAAGGGAACTCGAAGATAATATGTATTATCTCAGGGGAAGTCCTTAGCTGAGGGGAAGTAATCAGCTAAGGGGAAGTCTTTAGAGGTCTTTGGGTTCAGGGGAAGTTTTATAGAAAACCCGTAATCTATATTAGGGTTTTTGGTTAAAATTATGTTAATTTGAATCAACTGAACTGATGATAATTATCTCTAACCCAAAGATCAGTCATCAAATGTCTGGTGGAGTATATTTTTTCAAATGTGTGTCAGACAGGTTGATGATAGAAAGATGCTGCTGATGCTGCTGCTGCTCAAAGTTAAAGAACCAGCCGGACAAGACTTCCATCTGAAAAGCAACTGTTCAGGGGAAGTTGTTGGTGTCTTTACAAGTTTCCAAAAGCTTCAAAAGAGCTTCAAAGAAGATGTTCACATGTTTAGGGGAAGCTGAAGTTTTCAAGTCGATCTTTGATGAAGAAAATGATGCAGATAGCAGTCAGAGTTCATGAAGTTTGAAGTTCAACAATCAAGTTCTTCAAAGTTAGGGGTTTTCAAAATTTCAACCCTCTAATTTATGAAGATTCAAGACAGTTACCGAAGATTCAGCTAGAACCAGTTCTTTCAAAAGAAGCAAGTCATTGAGAATCCTCCATCTCATTAACTTGTTCATTTCAAGAAGTTCGAGCTGTTGCTGTTCAAGAGAAAGTCCCAAGTGCCCGTCAAGAAACCCATTGAAGATTTCTGCGGAAAGAATCTTCATCAGCATCTATGCCAGCCAGTCAAGAAGAAGTTTTTCAAAGATCGAAGACATTTAATATCACAAGCCTAGGGGAAGATTGTAGAGGCTAGATTATGAGGCTTGTAATATTAAATAAGTTGGGCTGGGCTTAGAGGGTTTCATTAGATTAGTAGGCTAGTTTTATTATGTTTAGGCTAGTTTACTATTAGATTGGGCATGGGCTTGGGTTTATGATTGGGCTTATTGGGTTTATGATTAGCCCATTAGGTTGTAAGAGGTGGTATAAATACCACCTCATGTTTATGATTAACTAAGCTTTGGGGATTTGCTGTTTACGATTTTGGTGCTCTTTCACGTTTACGATCAGCCTTCATCGCTTCGAATAGTAGCTGATTTCCACTCAAGACTTCATCTTTCTTAAAGATCTAGTCTATTCTTCTACTATTTTCTTGAATCGATCATTCACGAGGATTCCGCACTCGTGTTTGATTAGTATATCGTGTATTGGGGAGATTTCAGGACCTACAAATATATTATGTTACATTGTAACTAATTATTTATTTTTTAGCTGAATGGTGGAGATTATTATGTGGAGAATATCCTATGTTGCAAACGCTTGCTGTTCGAATATTGAGTCAAACCGCATCTTCCTCGGGTTGCAACGTAATTGGAGTGTGTTTGAAAGGATCCACACCAAAAGGAGGAATAGGTTGGAGCATCAACGACTAAATGATCTTGTATTTGTTCATTATAACTTGCGTTTGCAGAATAGGTAAGATATATACATATATATATATATATATATATATATATATTCTTTTTTAACATAATAATATGAGTAACTAAATACTATATGTATTTCACTTGTTTTTTAGGCACCTAAGCTCTAAAAGGTCATATGATCCCATTGATTATGAGTGCATTGAAAATGCGGATTTTTGGGTGGTTGAAGAAGAGGCCGAAGGGGAACTCAATATTAATGAAATAGAAGACATGCTTGATGAAACCCAACCGGCGACTCAAACGCAAGGTTTGACTCTAATATATATTAATTAGTGACTTTGATGTAGTATATAATTTTTAAATATTCATTGCACTACATTATTACTTCTTATTTGGTATTGTAGAAAATAATGGTGATTATACTCTTGTTGATGAGGATGGAGAAGAAGATGATAGTGAATTTCAACCATTAAGCGACCGCGCACTTGACGAATACAACACTCCTATGTCTCCATGATGGTGCTTATGCTTTTGTTTGTGTTGGATTTGTATTTTCTTATTTCGATCTATTTGTATGGTTTCATGTACTTGGTATTGTTTTTAATTTGGATTTTTGTTTTGGATTTGTATTTTGAGAATTTCGTATGGTTGAATGGAACTTGCAAATAAATAGTGCAACAAATAGTGGAAAATGGTTTTCATGAGGTTGGAATGTAGGTTTATATGTAAAGAATGCAGGTTGTACAAGGCCATGGCTAAAATCCTAAGTTTTAGAAGGTGACCGGTTGAACCGGCCGGTTCAACCGGTCCGACCGGTTCGACCGTTTCCGGACAGTTTTCCGGTTCAACTAAAAACCCGGGTTTTAAAACATTGGTATGCATCATTAAAATTATAACTAAAAATTGGTTGCTGTTAACTACTTTCACAAAGAAACGATTGCCAGAAATAAAGATTTAAAAAAGTAAAGATGAACACACCCAAGTTTAGGTTTGCTAACATAGCCAATAATCCTAATATCTCAATCAAATTCAGAAAGTTACATAGATATAATCCCAATTAACATATGTGAATGAACGAGGATGACAGAACACTGCAATCATATAATCAATCCAATAATGAATGAGACCGATATGATATCTTACAACAAGTTGTCAAGTCAGACATCAACACACTATCATGACACGACAATTGTATAGTCCAGGGGCAGAACTAGAAAAATTCAGGAGGTCCACATTTTTTTACGGGGTCATTGTTTTTTAGTTTCATAGAAACACACGTAAAAAAGTTTGGTCCGGATTGGGTTGGTCACATAAAACAAACATAACAGAATAATAAAAGAAATACCCTCATTAATATTTAAATAATATAAAAAAATGAGGATGATGCAAAAAATCCATAAAAAATATCATAGATGAAATGAGGACGATCAACACTTTTTTCGAATAGAGTATCAATGTTAATGTATTGATAATTAAATTGTAGATTACATTTGGATTGTGCTATTACTTACTAATGTTTTAGTTTATTGGGCTGGGGGTGCTTTGAAGACTATTTGCCAATCCAGATTTGAACTAAAAATAAAATAAAATGTAGTAGGCAGGGTTCGAACTCTGGTGAGTCAAAAAGAAAAAAAGGCACTAAACATATTTAGAAGAACCACTAGGACAAAAGTGTTAACTAGCTATATTTTATCCAGAACTAATTTAATGACTCCCAATCACATAAGAGAATACTTGAAAACCGAACATATAATTTGCACTTCGCCTACGAGGTTGAGGGGGTCCACGGGGACCCCCTGGGCCCATGACAAATCCGCCCCCTGGTATAGTCAATATATTAACGAATGGAACCGATAAAATTGCCTATAAAAAGTGATCTTAAACAAAATGTTCTACACACTCAAACACATATATCAATCACATGAAAACACTAAATTTACCAAATAATTTGATAAACACAAGTGTAACATGTCAAACCAACATGAGAATTCGAATTGAACAAATTGATAACACAAACCCAACACCTAGATGCGATAGCCACATATGAAGATGAAACGATGCACAATCACAATTTTAGAAAGTAATTTCACTTAAGAAATCCTTCATATACTTTGTCACGAAGATTTGAAGTATCTCTGGTCGTCCCTTGTCTCTATAGACCGAATGATATCAAAAAATGATGAAGTGTTTAGTTTTAATTGTCCAAAACCATCAAAAATCAAGAAAGAACCATCACTAGGAGTATGATACGTCGGTGGGCGTATCATACACTAAACTAGAATGCTCATGCGCCAAGACAACTGAGTACACCCCATCATACATCCATTTTGAAGCCCGCTGGGGGTATAATACGCCACCGAACTTGTCATACGCCGGGTGCACTTCCAACTTAGTTTTCTTCTTCCATTTTGATGTGTAGCTCCAACTAGTTGATGACTCTGCACATTCCGATGTCATAAGTACATTCTTTTCATTCATAACAAACACGTAAAAGCCCCACAACATATTACGATTTGAGATAAAACATAACTAATTAAACGGATGTGGACACAAAAACGTGAGTAACCGATGCAAACTGGTAAGGACCGGTTAACCGGCTTTAATCGGGTTTTTTTGGCAAGTCGGTGAAAAACAGGTTTTGTAACCGATTTAGAGCTAGAGAGGGGTAACCAATGTGTGGCTGTTTGGTTAGAAACCAGAACCGTTTTAAGTTTAAGCATTTTCTTTTGTAACCGATTCCAGTTTGTTTTTTCGGTTTCGGTTGTCAAACAAGATTTTTTTTACCATCTCTAGTTGTAATACACACTTAGTTTTGATGTATTGAAAACGCAATAATTATTTGAGATAAATATTACTTGCATGACTTTGAATAGTTAACATATTGCTATGGGTTGAAATTGCATGAATAGGTGATATTATTTTAAAGCAAGGGGCAATTGCATATATCTCCCTACAAAACTAATCAATTGCATATTTACCCGTCCTAAAAATTTAATTGCATATTTTCTTTTATTTTATAGGCAAAATGGATTTTAATAATACAAGTTTTGCCTTTTTGGCGGATAATAATACGAGTTTTAAAAATTCCCCCTAATAATACGAGTTTTCAAGGTGTTGGATTCTAATGATATACCGTTAGTTTTTTCCTAATTGTGTTAGTCCCTTGCTGACGTGGACTATTTCTTAAGGAAAATTGAATTTCAATAATACAAGTTATTGCTAGTTGGCGGATAATGATACCAAACATGAAAATCCCCCACAGTAATACCAGTTTTCAAGGTGTTGGATTTTAATGATACACCGTTAGTTTTTTACTACAGTGTTAGTCCCTTCCCGTCATCTCCGACCACGATCTCCACCATGCCAACCCAGCGGCGCGATTCCGGCCACCGGCTACCTCACGAACCACCCGCCATCACCACCTCGTGCTAACTTTCAGTAGAAAGCTCTGGCGATCTTCATCCCAAATCTAGGGTTTTTTTACAGCGGCGATTGTAGGAAGAAGATAACTATAGGTGTTTTTAGGGTTTTATTTAAAGTCTCCCTCATCTTTAAGAAATTACAACTATAGTCCCTTTTTTAATAACCAAATTTTAATAAGCCACATAAGACCACATTACTTGCCACATCAGCCAAACCTAACGGTGTTATGGTTCAATTAACGGTGTATCATTAGAAACCAACACCTTGTAAACTGGTATTATTGTGAGGAATTTTCATGTTTGGTATTATTATTCGCCAACTAGGAACAACTTGTATTATTAAAATCCCATTTTCCTTAAGCAACAGTCCACGTCAGCTACCACATCACCAATGGACTAACACCGTTAGTAACAAACTAACGGTGCATCATTAGAATCCAACACCTTAAAAACTCGTATTATTAGGGGGAATTTTTAAACCTCGTATTATTATCTGCCAACAAGGCAAAACTTGTATTATTAAAATCTATTTTTTCTATTTTAAATGTTAATTGCATATATACCCATTATTATTTATTTTATTAATAATAAATAATTAGTTGACTAATTTACCCTTAAACTCTATCATTTCAAAACATAACCATAAACTATCTTCTCCCTTTCTCATGACCGACGCTCTCCATCATCCTTTCTTGATTTTTTTTCATCCTCAAAAACATATTAACTTCCTATGGTATTGTGGATTCCAGATCTTGAAGGTTGTAATTGTTTAGCCATTCTCAAATTATTTTTTGAGGTGTGACCATATTTCTATTTTCTCGATTACGGATTAGCTAATCTATCTTGTTCAGATCGATGGCTTTGAAAAACCGCCGACGGGTGTGGCGTTGAGTGGTGGTTTGAATGATTTATCTGGCTTTTTTATTGAAAATTTTGATTATATTCTTCTTCGATTCTGGATTTGTGTTTAGCCACCATGTTAACTGGTTTATGTGTTGTATTGGATTATCTTATGATTGCTCGCCATGTTAAACAATTGAAACATTGATCGGAGACGACGACTATCACCGGTGTGAGCACCAACAACCATTACGGTGGCTGTTGTTTTGTAGTGGGACACAATCGATTATTTTTTTGCTAATTTTTATTTAAGGGTATATTTGTCATTGAATTAAATTTCATAAAAGACGGGTAAATATGCAATTTCTTATATGAGCTGGCTAAATATACAATTAAGATCAAAATAGGGGGAAATATTCAATTTTCCCTAAAGCAAAATGGGTGTAGAGTAGAGAGTCTGCGGTAAAAATGTGATCATTTTTAAATATATTTCACTATTTGAAGAATAAAGCTATGTGTAGTTTTTGTTAAAATTACATATGACGTCCCCCTTATATCGCCGCAATATCGCCTCTCGGGGTGCTATGAGGTCACTATGAATGTGCAGGATGAAGAACTGAAGAAGGTGAAGAATCAGCATGCAACTGATGAGAGGTTGAAATATACACATTATTTTATATTAATTACTCTCTATACAAACCAAGTTGGGTCTAAAAGATATTATTTTAGTTAGTTTTTATATTTAGTGTGTTAAGTATAAATAATATTAAACAGTATGATTAAGTTGCTCTCATACTGTCTTGCACTAACAAGTTGTTTGAATTATTATATGTAATTGTTTTTAAATAATTGAATGTTATAAAGTAAAAATATATGATTTGTTTTGCTTGGCCTTTGTCGTGATTAGTAGGTAAGAAGCAAATTTGAGGAAGATCACATAAATTGAATTAAAAGCAGTGACGTGGACCTCATTTAAATTCATGATGCTAACTATCAAATTTGTGTCAAGGAATTGCATATGCACGTGAGGAGTGCGTGATATGAGAAATGAATTCTATCACGTGTGAAAGAAGACCAAAGGAATTAAAAGTAGAGTTAATTTCCGTTTGAGTCCTTGTGGTATATTAATTCTAACTACCTGAGTACGAACTTTCATTTTCTATCAATTGAATACTTGTGGTTTCAACTTACTTTCAGTTTGAGTCCCCCTGTCTAACTCCATCCAACTTTACCGTTAAATGGAAGGGTATAATTGTCATTCCACCCTTAATTTCTATATATCCAAGGTTAAATAAAATAAGTTTGGTTAAACACGATTAATATGTCCAAACGGAAATTGATCCTTGAGCGGCCAAGCGTTTTTCGACCCAGAAGACTAATGGATTAATCTTAATATGAAACAAAAATTTGTTTTTAATTAATTAATTACTTAATAGTTTACGTAAGTGGAAGAGTTTGAGTTAGAATATGAGTCTCTAAGTTGGTATATTAGATTTTAATTGATAATTAATTAGCTATTACATGTTTAAGTCGCATGAGTTTTGTTTAGGTCGATGGATTTCTTGAGACTAGTGTCGGTTAAAATTGGCTATTTATTAAACCATGTCCATTGTAATTTGTTACCAGCAAAAGAAAATTAAGAGAATAGTAAGACTAATCTGTGTTCGAGTTTCGTTTGTTCTCGATTGTTTTCCAACAAAGGCGAGTAGTTTTGCGGTGACTTTTTTCACGGCAACAATAAACGGTATAACGTTGCTTGCAGGTGACCCATATGGTAATGAAAAAATTCGATGCTTTGACATGGTAACAAACCCCTCTAGATAGACATACGAACACTGATAAGATAGCAAGCATTCTAACACTTCAAGTCTTTTTAATGTCAATATGATATGGATGCTGAAAATGTATGAGCTAATTAATTAATTACTTTGTTGTCCTTGAAAAATAAATAGAGTTCTTTGATATCTTGTTGTCTTTCAAAGGGGTTTTTGCTGATCGTAGGGATGGAATAACATCCTCTTCCATCATCTCCGGTAATTCCTTCACAGGGTTTTTGCTGATGGCTTTGACTTATTTTATTTAACCATAGATAGATAGGAAATAAGGGTGAAATGACAATTATACCCTCCCACTTAATGGTAAAGTTGGATGGAGTTGGACAAAGGGACTCAAACTAAAAGTAAGTTGAAACCACAAGTATTCAATTGATAGAAAATGAAAGTTCGTACTCAGATAGTTAGAATTAATATACCACAGGGACTCAAACGGAAATTAACTCTTAAAAGTATGCTGGTCACGTGCATTCGAAGAAATTAATTGTGCATACTGTGAATGCACGGAGCAGAAATTAAAATCACAATTCGGAGAAGTTTGGGCGCTGCTACGCCCAACCCATAGCAAATAATTGGGCGATACGCCCCGAGTGAAGTCGGCTGAATTTATTTTCTTTTATTTTCTAAACCTATTTAACGGGTGTTAAGGGTTTAATTCAAACCCTAATCACTCCCAGCCGTTTTTGGGGATCAAGTTATGAATTTTAATGTTTTCTTTTCATCGTTTTCGTGTTTGTGATCAAGACGATGTCCGGCTAACTCCATTGTAACCGCTTTTGGTGAAGGGTTTGTTATTACTATCTGAATTCTTTATTTTGGCTGTTAGTTGTTTCGGTTTTCCTTGCAACTGTCGAGCATCCACATGCTGAACTCATTTAGTTAACTAGTAATCTTAGGTCGGAAGTGGTAAACTGTCATATCTCAGCCTTTCCTTACGACAGGGATTAAGCAGCCTACTTAAGGTTTAGGTTATTAGGTTGACTAAGCAATAGGGGACTATGTCTATGTAGTATTAGCAGTCAGAATATTAAATTCAGGTATAGATAGCAACCCGGGATCCTAAAGTGGTTGCGCTTAGTTAACATAAAGTTTTGTCTTAGATAATTAGTAATTTAGTTTTAGCACTCAATATTATTCACAAATCAATTCAACAGCCAAGAGGCATTTTAATTAATTCATTAGGTTATTTTTAGGATAAGTTAGTTTGTTAGCATAACTTAGGATAGTGACACTATTCTAGGTTCATAAATTAGGTTAATTTAGTTTTATTACTAAAATCACAATTAACCACTTAACTCCCCTGGATTGACACCCTACCTTACCCTTGCTATAGGTTAAATTAGGTATTTGTATAGTGTTCACGACACCCGTTATCAGCAACTCCCGCTAAAACTCATGTTACTGGTAGTGAAGATTCAAAGTTCAAAGCCCCCTACCCACCACAAGAACTTGGCACAAACGAAGATGATGCTGCCAAAATGGGAGGGTATAGGGCATACAAAGACGAAGATTTCACCGAGTATGACTAGTATACAAGAGTGCCCAAGGAGGTCAGAATGAGATTGTTCAAATCTGTGGGAATAGAACCATTCACTGTAGAAGAAGCATGAAAACAAGTTTCACATCCTTGCAGTTGCTCCACAACAAGACAACCTGAAGGAGCTATTCTCTTTACTATGATAGCTGCATGGGCTCTTCCTGCTTCCATCAGAGAAATTCAGAGGATAATAGAAAGAGACTTCATCACTCCTGAGATGAGGGCAATAGCTAAAGAAGAAGGAGTTGATCTACAGGCTGAAACAGAAATCATAGAAGATGATGATGATGGTAAGAGAGATGATGAGGATGATAAGAGAGATGATGAAGAGGTTGAGAGTGTTCTAAAAGAAGGCACTGCTAATAATGATCAGAATGTCCAAGATCATCCTACTTCCACTGATGATGTATATAAGGTGGATATGGACATTATTATTGACCAAATAGAGGACGTTCTGAAGTACTATAGAAACTTAATTGCTCCCGAGGTAAGTGAAACCATGGTTATCGCGGAAGCTGAAGATGTTATCTCGGGAGAGAACATTACTCCGGGTGAACAATTTACCCCGGAAGTGAATGTTATCTTGGATGACCTTGGAACTTGCCCTAGTTACTGTTGATGACCAAGTTACCTCGGAGCTGATAGTTACTCCGGAGGATGAAATTAACTCGGTCATGTACTTCTCAACAGATACAGAACAACCAATTAGGTATGAGTTTACACAGACAAATATATGGGAAGAAGCTGAAACATTAGCCATGTTGTCAGCAAGAAAGATTCATCAAGGAATAAACTTTTCCTGGTTGACATCTGCTCCATTCCCACCTGTTGAACCAGAGCCTGTTCTTCAGATTGAATCCCCTCCTCTCGATTTAGGAGGAATTAGAGATGAAAGAGGGTACTTAATTGTATTTGGACCTTACTACCCACCTGCTAGGGATCCCTCAGAAATTGTTCCGGTGATTCCTACAGTTCCTGTGGAAGACATTGTGAATGAAATTTTGGCCAACTACTGGGCCAGATATAAACCAGGAATAGGTGAGGTGAAAATTGAACCACTGCCAAAGTATGTCAAGAGAGCTGCCATCAGTGACAAAGTGATTACTTACCCTTCCGATGATCCCAATCTTGGGAAAGGAAAGAAGAAAATAACTGATGATGAGGTTCTGCAGGCAGAATATGAGAAAAGGTTCAAAGCTGAATACAAGAATGTGGAGACTCCTTCAAACAAGGTAGATTGCTCCAGAACTGTTTTTATTCCAATTCTTGACAGGTATGGAGAAGACCTTGATGGGAGGAGACCTTGTGATAAGGCATTGGATAGAGAGTTTAATGACAGAATGATGAGCCATGTTCCTCAGTTGAAAGACATCAATGAGATGAAGAGAAGAAGCAGGGAAGGTGTAAAAATACTTGCAAAAGTGTTTGCAGCTGAAAATATAAAATCCACAAAACCTGTAAAGCTTCTGGATGGCAAGAAACCACCCTCCCTGTTGATGATGTTGACATGATAAACTCATCATTGGCAGCAGAGATATACTGGAAAGAATGGAACACGAAAGGATAGACAAAGAGATGGCTGAAGCTTTTATGCATCAAGATGATATGCAAATATATCAAGGTAATGATGTTGTTCTTAACATCATTAAAGAAGCTAAAAGAAGGTCAATTGTGGATAAAATGAAAAAATCTGGAACAATTAAAGAACAAAAGACAACAGAAGTTGGCAAGGGATGCTGATAAAGAATTAGCAAAAGAAAAACATAACAGACTTGCTAAGAATGATGCCAATTGGAAACTCTTGAGGTAATGGAGAGAAATTGTTATTGCCATAGGATGGGGAACAACTGAAAACATAAACCTGACCTCTGCAAATGAACTTTGTGACATGATGTCACTAATTGTGCAAGATGGCAGTGATATGAAGCTCATTAAGAAATTAGAAGATGATAGTGCTAACTATGAGAAGATAAGGGCTGAGGAGACTCAAAAGATCATTCGGGCTCCTCTAACAAGAGCTGAGAAACCAGAGCTCTAAAAGATACTTCATAGAGATGTTGGGAGAATACAAGAGAATAATTAATCCCTGTTCTCTAACTACTTTGAGAAACAGGTACTCTGAGATAAGAAAAGAACAATCAAGAATCTCAGAAAGGACTGGAATTCCAAGACCTCCTGGTGCCTTCTCAGGTATTGAATCTGTTGATGCATAATCTGTGCGTCGTGTGAAGTATCTGAACAAGACGGTTTGAAGATCTGAACAAGACGAAGCTACTGCACGGACTGATCTGAACTGGCACGAACCAGTGTCATTCGAACTGGCTGTTCAGATGGGTTCGGATCAGACGAACCACCAGTTCATCTGAGTTCGGCCAGTCGTGTATATATAGGTGTTTTGTCTTGTTATTAAAAAAAAGTGAGAACGAGCTTGAAAAGTCTGAGTGTTAAGTGTGTGTTTCTACGGTGTATTTTCTCTATGATTCCAGATTGTACGTTGAGTCTTTGTTGATCAATAAACAATCATTTAATTACTCGTTTTCTTTCGATATAGCTAGATCGAGTACACGATCTGACGCTGCAGCGTTTTCAAGTGGTATCAGAGCTTTCTGGTTCACTCTACTGATCCGTGGTTGCTAGTTTTCGGACTTTTTGAGAAAAAAGTGTCGTTTTTTGAATTTTTGGAGAGTTTTTGCAAGTTTTATTTGTTTCAGTAGAGAATTATGTGAAATTTCACTCCTAAATCAGTCCTTATCACTTTTTCTGGTCTACTGCTGCAAATCTCATTCAAATCTGTCCAAAATCGTGATTTTTGATTGAAAAATGTTTGGTTCGTTCCAATTCGGGTGAGATTTCTCAGATCTGAAAATAACCGTCATCCGAACTATGGGTTCGTTTAAGTTCGGACATCCGAAGTCTCGGTTCGGATACCTTCGTTCAATTTCAGTTCGTTTGAACTAGGTACGGCCCGGTTCGGCTACCCGAAGTACTGGTTCTGTAAGGATCAAATCAAACCCTCACGCGATATCAAAGTCTATAACCACCGTGCGGAATCCGGTGATTATAGGTGATTCAAGATTAATTGTAAATAATATGAATAAGCAATAAGAACAAGAACAAGAACACAAACCAGAAGAAGAAACACAATTTACTAATCACCTTGATTGCTACACACTGATCGAAATTCTCTTACTGAGAATTTCGTGAACACCAAAATCGCAAAAAAAACACCAATAGGGCAACCAACCCTAATTACATAAACTAGCTATCTATATATAGGGAATCCTATGCTTGATCAACAAGCTATAGAAATCGGCCTATAGGGCCCATAATTCGACCAACCTACAACCCACACAACCAATTTACATGATCATAGCCCAACTACATTTAACTAGCCCAGAAGTATTTCTAATGCAAAAGCCTTATAAAATTCTAGACTCTACAATCTTCCCCTAGGCTTTAGCATTAGACAGCATTCACATTCTGAACTTCTTTGACAGATTCACTGTTGCTGGATCATACCACAGCTCCTTTGCCACGATCTCAGCCACAGCTCTAGTATAGCACTTGGCATATTCTTCAGTTTCTTGATTACACTCAATTTGATGCTTGGCCAGTACCATTATATCCTTCTTATGAAACCTCATCAAATCATGAACTTCCATGGCACTCATTGTTTTTGATTTGCAGAGAATTTTTGCTTCACCAGAGTAATCACTATATGCCCAAGTTTGGAAGTCATGAAGACAATCTTCAGGATGTCTCATTGGCAGGGGTATTGTCTTTGTCTTTTCAGTTGGCGGATACAGAACATTTGTGAACTTCTTCCCAGTAACACTCTTCTTGTCCTTGACATCCTCCTTTCCAGGGATACTCTTCTTTCCATCCCATTTGAACACACCTCTGTATTTCTTAACATATGACTTCTTATGAGGAAAATCTTCAAATCTCTTGAACTTGCTGCGCACTGCATTTTCCAATTTCTTGTAAAAGTACTTAGCTTGCTCATTGTTTGATGGATTTGTAAATGGTGCCTTGTAAAGCATAGTCAGATCCACATTTTTCCATGAGTAAAACTGGGTCCAGCTCTTGTAGTATTCTAACGGATATTGACCCTTTCTCCGCACAACGAACATATTTTTCTCTCCATCAAACATCCAGGCTTTAATATCTGCATTGATTCCCCTCTTATCATGATAATGCTCTCCCAGCTGGATTAGGTACCTTTCAGGGGGATAAGCAAATGTCTGAGCCTCCCAACCTCCGTCAAACTCAGAAGCTGGTACTGTCATGTAGTCTCTATCCCTGGTATCTTTATCTTCAATGGAGGCTTCGGGTAATACTGTGTGAGATTCCTCAGGGATATCTGCTTCAAAGTCAAATGCTAGTGATTGTGAGGAATCCCCTGCACCTGAACCTCCTTCTGTGTTTCCTGGATCACCCTTATCATCTTGGCTAGGGTTTAACCTGCTTGATTTATCATAGTTAAGCTGCCTGATCAGCTTATGTAGATCTCTGAATTGTCTGGTAAACTCTCGGTTTATCTTTTTCTGATTCTCCAACTCAGTGTTGTGGATCTTTTGGATATCAATCAAGTCTCCAATTATCTCACTTTGGGCTGCATTCTGGGCTTTCAGACTTTCAATTTCTTCTCTAAGTTCCTTTTCCAATCTGTATTCAGGTGTTTCCACCGCTTTCCCTTTATCTTGGGTAGTGGGTTGTGAAGATGATTGACCAGCACTGGTACTAGTGACTGGTGGCACACGAGGGTCCAATCTTCTTCTTCTAGGGTCACTTGAGCCTTCTTCATGGTGTTGTGTAGCAATCTTCTCAATCTCAGTCATTTCTTCTGTAACAGAAGTGTAGAAGCATATTCCTATGCTAGCGTGTGTCTCGTGTATTGTATCTAATCTAGAGCATCTGTGTGAGTAATATAGTCACTGGCCGTACCATATGCACCGCCGGACCAGATGGTCCGGGCGGACCAGATGGTCCGCAGGTGGTAGGCTGGCCTGTTACTAAGTGACTATAAATAGCTTGTTAGAGAGAGTGTTTAGTAGTTCTGTCATTTTCATATCTTTTAACTGTGTGTAACTCAGGGTGTTTCTCTCTCTAGCTTGTATTCTCTAAGTGAATCAATAAAGCAAAGCTTTATTTACATCGTGTTCATTCTCTGATTACCGAATCATGCAGTAGTAAGATCGTATCGTGTTTCTACAAGTGGTATCAGAGCTTCTGGTTGCTCTACTGATGTGATTTTGGCAATTTTTCGGATTTTTAGAGAGAGAAAGTGTGGGTTTTCTACGGTTTTCATCAAATTTCCGCAATTCCGAGTGTTTCAACGATGGAAAATGATTTCTGAGTGTTTCTGGAGTGTTTTCGCACCTATTTGAACCATATTTTCGATCGAAAACGTCAAATTCGCGAAAATCAGTCGAATTTAGTTTGAATTGCGTCTGGTCCGCTCGAAGATCAATTGGTCCGCAATTGGTCCGCTCCGGCAATCTTCATCAATCTGATCCGCGGCAGTTACAGCGTACCAGTGTGATCCGCTGAAAACTTTGGTCCGCCGTACCAAAATCTGATCCGCCAAAGATATCTGGTCCGCTGGAACATATTTGGTCCGTTAAGAGTATTTTGATCCGGTGAACAAATTTTGATCCGCTAGTTTGATCTGGT
>JBCNJP010000006.1:3687044-3734477 GCA_039602395.1 Deinandra increscens subsp. villosa | reverse complement strand
GGTGTTGGGTCGAAAAGTACTTTTCGATCACACAGGGGGTCAGTCGAAAAGCAGGGTTCTCGATCGAAAAGTATCAGCGGATCGAAAGTTCTCAATGGGGACTTTCCGATCGAAATGGGCTGATCGAAAAGTCACAAGGGGGACTTTTCGATCGAAAGAAGGCTGATCGAAAAGTCACAGGGGGGACTTTCCGATCGAAATGAGCTGATCGAAAAGTCACAAAAGGGGACTTTTCGACTGAGATCAACTGATCGAAAAGACACGAGGGGTCTTTCTCGATCACAAGAATGAGACAGAATGAGCTTTTCGATCGGGAGGTCGATCGAAAAGCTGTTATGCAGGGTCAAAAAGTGCTTAAACTTCGAGCAAATCACCACGAGATCTTCTGTTTCGCGTCCAAACCTGCAAAAATACTTCCGGGTGTGCTAAAGGCTGAAAATCACCAACAAAACTCAAAACGTTAGATCACAAAAACTTGAATCTGATATCGCGAGAGCCTCGAAACCTTGCGTTTCTTGGCTCTGATACCAATTGTAAGGATCAAATCAAACCCTCACGCGATATCAAAGTCTATAACCACCGTGCGGAATCCGGTGATTATAGGTGATTCAAGATTAATTGTAAATAATATGAATAAGCAATAAGAACAAGAACAAGAACACAAACTAGAAGAAGAAACACACTTTACTAATCACCTTGATTGCTACACACTGATCGAAATTCTCTTGCTGAGAATTTCGTGAACACCAAAATCGCAAAAAAACACCAATAGGGCAACCAACCCTAATTACACAAACTAGCTATCTATATATAGGGAATCCTATGCTTGATCAACAAGCTATAGAAATCGGCCTATAGGGCCCATAATTCGACCAACCTACAACCCATACAACCCATTTACATGATCATAGCCGAACTACATTTAACTAGCCCAGAAGTATTTCAAATGCAAAAGCCTTATAAAATTCTAGACTCTACAGGTTCGGTTGACTTCGGGTTCTGGTTTATCTCAGTTTGGGTATTTTTCAGTTCGGACAGGTTCGTGTAAGTTTTCAATTCGGACAAGTTTCAGTTCGGCTAGGTTCGAATAACATTCTTTGTTCGGATCCAGTTCGGCCTATATTGGGAACTTTGGGTTGTTTTACGAAAACTGACGTAACTTGAGTTTCGTTAAAAGTTACGAAGCCCAATACCAGCCAAAACGACCATCTCGGCGATATCTACACTTTTACTTGCCTTACGGCCAGTACCCTCCGTTTTGATACCCAACATCCATTTCTAAGACCCTCATTTTTGAGTTTGAAGTTTTTGGAGTGTTGTATTTCGGAAAAGATGTCGGATTTCCAAGCATTTGCCGTCATGCAAAACGCGATACAGACCTTGATTAACTTTGATAACGAAATTGGAACAAGCCAGAAAGTTCATAAGTTGTTAAAGTTGGAAGATTATCACGAAATGGGAACAAGTTAGAAAGTTCCTAAGTTTCTGCTTATATTAGCACGAATGATATTGATTTATGGATTCCAATTCGCAAGCTTTATATGCATCCAACTGATCAAGGAGATTTTAAATAAATTCACAATTTTGATGCTGCCGAAAAAAAAAGTTATGAGCTTGAGCAAAAAGTTTTTGGTTATCTTATTATGGCTTTACCTACTGAGTTGCTACATCAATTCAGCACTTGCAAGAAAAGTAAACAATTGTAGGATGCTTTATCGTCAAGATGTGAAGGTAACGATCAATACAAGAAGAGCCGACGAAAGGTGTTGAACAAAGAGTTTGACAACTTTTAGCATTATGAAAATGAGAATATCACGGCTCTAATGTCAAGATTTTCACATCTTATCAGTGAATTGAAAATTATTGGGATTGAGAAAACCGATGAAGAATTGAAAGAGAAGATAATGGAGGCACTACCAGAAAAATGGGAGAATTATGCGTTGTTTCTTACACATGATAAAGAGTTTTCCACATTATCATTTCATGAATTGACTGGTAAACTTCATGCTCGAGAAATGGAAATGATGAATTCCAACAAGTCAACTGCTAAATTGCAAAATCCAGAATTATATCATGGTGAGAATGCTGCTAGCATAACTGCTAAGGCTAAACGAGTTCTGAACCAACTACTGCTTTTATTGGAAATGTGTCTAGAGCTTCTGGTAATACTACTTCAAGAGGTTGCAGTTTTACAATTCCAGAATCATCAAATCAAAATGCATTTCCTGTCAAATCAGTTGATTGTGCTAAACTGATCTCTGCTCTTATTTCATCGTCTTTTGGAATGATTATCAATGATGTTAGCAATGCTCGATTGACTGAAAAAGATCTTAATGAAGTTGATGATGATCAGTTAAATGAAATGGATATGGCATGACAATTTTCTATGTTGACTCAGAGGTCCCAACAGTTTTACAAGAAAACTGGAAGACATGCTTTTGATGCATGTGGAATATTGGGTTTTGACAAATCTAAAATAAAATTTTATAAATGTTCAAATCTTGGACATTTTGCAAGAGCGTGTCAGCAATCTCATGTTCACAAGTCTGATTTAAAAGCTACAAATTGTTCTCAACCGTCATCAAGCGATTCAACTAAGAAAGCTTTGACTGTTACTGCTGATGGACGTTATGATTGGGGTAAAGTGTTTCTTGATAAGTCAGCATTGATTGTCACACATGAACAAGATGATTATTATTCAGACTTAAGTTCTTATGAATCTGCTGAGAATGAAAATTCTGAGTCTAAGATTGAAAGTTTGTTAAAGAAGAATGTTGGCTTATTAAAAGAAATGAGTTTGCTTACCGAAGCACTCAAGTTAGTGAAATCAGATTTGGAGGCATCTAAGGAAGCATGCAAAGAATCTGAACTGAAATTTGCAAAATTATCAGAAGAAAATGCTAACTTAGTTCAAAAAGTTAAGAAATGGAAGAATAAAGCAGAAGATGCTGCAAATGATTTTTAAAATTTGTTTGAAAAGTCAAAGATTAAGCTTGATATGCTTAACAAGACTTCTGATGACTATGCTGCCAAATCGAAGCATATCAGATTGATATGGAGAAGCTACTTGATGAGAAGAAGGAGTTAGCAAGGGTCAATAAATTGTTAAATGCAAATCTTGATATTCTAGAAAAGGAATGAAGATAAGTGGAAGAAAGAGTTGTACGCTAAGCTTGATAATCTAAGATTACAAAAGTATGAAACTCACAAGGTTGCTAAAAGGTTGATAGCTACAGAAAAGAAATTGGCTGAAGCACAACAGAAGATTTCTGATTTGAAGATCCAAGTGATTGATACAAATCATCTTCTAAATAATGTCACCAATTCAAAATCTTTCACAAGCTTCTTAGTAAACAATGAAAATTTTGAAAGAATGTTTGACAAGACAGTGTCACCCCCAGGAAGTATCAAAGAAGCTGTTAATGAGGTGAAGGAAAAGGTAGAAAATTGTGATTATTTTAAGTTTGCAGATTCCAAGATGATGAAGAAAAGAATGTAAAGGAAAAGCAACACAAAAAGAATATCAAGAAGGCCGGTAAAGAGAATGAGAAGAAATTTGAAGTATCGTCAACAGAGAATGAGCAATCAGCTACTTCTACTGAGAAGATTCGTTCTCAACCTGATATTTGATAGACGATTTTCTATGCAAAGAAGAATGTTAATGAAGTTAAAGCTGAGTTTTCTCGTTTGGCAAAGAATGGGCATAAGTCATTTACTTTTGAGGAAAAGGTTTTTGGTAAAAGTGTTGGTTTGGGTTTTAAGACCAAGATTGTTGAAGATTGTGGTGTTCAAGGTCCAAAAACACAAAATCTGAAGAAAATTAAACTAAAGCAAGTCAAGAAGAAAGTTTTAAAGGCTGAAAAAGTTCAACCCGAGAGGTTTTACAAGCTTAAGGGTTCGAAACAAATATTTTCTGATAAAGAATTTCCACTTCATTGTGTGCATGCTCAAAAAATTGCTGAAGTTTTTGTGAAAAATGCTGCTTCAAAGAACAAAAAGAATCAACATGCAAATTTTTCTTTTGGTGGTTCTACTCCAAAATGCCCAACATCCAAATGGCTTCATGATCATCGTCATCAGGTATAGGATTCTTTTTATGATCATTTTGGAGGTTATCATGTTTTTGAAGCTATGCACGTTCCTAAAAGAAAGAACATAAACAATCGTTTGTGTTATATTTGCCGCCAAAAAGGGAATATGGCAAAAGATTGTTCGGTTCCTGCTGCTTCTACTCAAAGGACTCAAAAGGTTCCAGTTTTTGGTAAACCTGCCAAACCAAGGTTCATTGATGAACATGACAGAGTTTTTGATAAATATCAACATAAGATTTCCAACAAGCAGAAATCATTCATTCCTAAATTTTCAAAAGTTCAAAATGTAGGTTGTTCGTCACAGTCAAATGTGATTGATTCATCAAAGACTGAATTACCAAAACAACAACAACAATGGAAACCTAAGGTGATTTCAAAGCAAAACCAGGACACTGGTCGACCAGAAGCGATCCGCTTCGGGTCATTTAAAAACTGATGTGTTTGACTAGTGTGTAGGTACTTCTGGAAGACCTATCGAAGATTGTAAAGTTGTTGATGGAGAATTATTCTGCTTAATTTAAATTTCATGATTCATCTTATTAATCTGAAATTTTTCTGAAACTTAAAGCTGACAGGTATCCGTGTCGATTGATCAATTTTCTTTCTTTACATTTCGTTTGTAGTTTAGGGGGAGAAAATTGAAAAAACCAAAAATAGTGTTTCTTTTTTTTATAAAATTAAAAAAATCCAAAAATAGAGTTTTTCATTTTAAGGGGGAGAAATTCAGAAATTGCATGTTATGGGGAGAAGACGAATACATGCAAAATATATAGTGAAGGTGAATCCATGCAAAATAATTAAAATTTTGAGAAATTGATCATTGGGAAATGATGGTACATTGGCTTACGTATCTGACTCATGGATAGAGTAGATAAAAGAGCCATAAGATCATTGTTTGATATGCTTGGTAAGCTCAACAAATTAGAAAGTATTCAGATGTGATATACACTAAATACTATGCTTGACCATGTGGATAACATCTTGAAGTGTATTTCATGACAAAAATAAAAATGTGTGAGAAACAAAAATGAGAATTCACTGTGTATACATGTTTTCATTTTGCAAAGATTTAAACTTGTTTGATTTTCTTTATTTTCTCAAACGATCGGACTTTCTCTGCGTATCAAAAGATCGACCTGATTGTTGTTCGTTTGAGGTTCTGCTTTATTTTCTTTGGTGTTTCGTATAATTCATCGTACTTCATCTGCGTGTCCACAAGACCAACCTGATTGTTGTTGAATTATACAATTTCAACTTATTTTATCTTTCTTATTTTGTTAAATCCGAGGCCTTATTTGCGTATCGAAAGATCGACCTTAAGGTAGACGATTTAACGTTCTTATTTCTTTTGGCATGGAACACAGTTGACGATATCATGAATACAAATACGATATGTGATAATCACAAGTGTAATCACACGGTAAAAAGAAAATGTCTGAATATGTCTGATAGTGTGGGGTACACTGGTCAAAGCAAATCTAATCAATACCTTAACATATCTAGATGTTATGAGTATGATTCTGTCTGAGTTTAAGATGGACAAATTATACCAGCAATCAACATGACATATGTGCTTCAGTTAGTTGAAATTGAAGTGTAGTTCAGTATGTTATGTTCAATATGATCCCAGATAGTGATCTTTGTCATACCAAAAATAGAGTTTGATTCTGTATTGCAATTTCATTTCATTTCAGAAAAGACAAAAAAATTTTAGGTGTGTTTTAGCATAAGTTTGAAAAATCAAAAAAGATTTTAGGTTTTTTGATATAAAATTCCTAAAAGATGTTTTGCTTTGTTTTCGATCTGATCGACACATGATACAGAATACATTTTCAAAAGATCAAATATCTTGGAGTCTCGAGAAGAGATGTTTTGCGCCAAGATAATTTATGATTGAAGAGTTTGCTAAGTGAAGAAGATACCACAACTTCATGTCTTTCGAAGTTGTTGATAAAGACAGAGACACACTATATTTCGTCAAGTATTCAAGATCAAGCTACCATCAAGTTGAGGGAGGGTTTGTTCGAAGATACGAATTGGATGAACAGATACTGCACACGTCGAGGGGGGGGGGGTTGTTGATGCATAATTTGTTCGTCGTGTGAAGTATCTGAACAAGATGATGTCAAGATCTGAATAAGACGAAACTACTGCACGAACTGATACGAACTGGCACGAACTAGTGTCATCCAAACTGGCTGTTCGGATGGGTTCAGATCAGACGAACCACTAGTTCGTTTGAGTTCGGCCAGTCGTGTATATATAGGTGTTTTGTCTTGTAATAAAAAAAAGTGAGAACGAGCTGTGAAAAGTCTGAGTGTTAAGTGTGTGTTTCTACGGTGTATTTTCTCTGTGATTCCAGATTGTACGTTGAGTCTTTGTTGCTTAATAAACAATCATTTAATTACTCGTTTTCTTCTGATATAGCTAGATCGAGTAGACGATCCGACGCTCCAGCGTTTTCAGAATCTCTTCCTCCCAAACCTATGAGTCTTATTGACTCTCTTCTTGGTAACACTCCATCCACTCTACCCTCTACCACACAAACCTCCACTACTCCAATCAAGAGAAACCTACCTAAAACCAGTAAACCACATACCAGAAAGCCTCCCATCAAAAAGCCTTAACCTTCCAAACCCATTCCACCGAAATTGAGGGCTGATAACTTCACCCCTATTGAACCTCTCACCAAAGCCATAGCAAAACCCACAAATGAAACCTCTCAACCTTCTTCAATCCAAAAATCAATTCACCCCACCACAAAACTACCTTCTCCACCACAATCTTCAACACCTACTGAAGCTACAAACCCTATGAACCCACCAGATGCACCAACAGGTACCTCAAGAAGAAGAAAATCAATAGCAAAAAGAAAAAGATCTCAAGTTTTCTTTTTTAGGTCCGAATCATCTTCTGATGAGAAGGGATTTGAAGATCTACATGCTGAAAGAAGAAGAATTCTATCTTGGAGGTTTCATGAAGATTCAGACATCTACATGTTCACTGCAACCACCAACAAAGTTCTAAGATTCAACAATGATGAAGCTCTCGAGGACCTTATCAGATTTAGAGCTTGGTGATGTGAGAAACTTAACTGGTGATGGTAAACGCTTGAGTGCTCAAGAGCAGTCCTTGATGCTGAAGATAAGGATGCACTTTAACACCTCAACAAGGGAAGCTACAGCTGTTGTGCCTATCAAACCACACTGCCCTGTTACAGGAGTGGAAATTGATCCTGCCGATGGCCGCTACATTGTGCATCGAGCTGATGGATCATTCACAAGACACAAGAAGATTGATCTAACTCAGTGGAACTTTGCTGACAGAAAGACACTTCTTGGAATTATGATCACAAACAGACTGTTCAAATTTGATATGGGCAAGGATTCAAATGAAGAGTAGAAGAAATTAGTTTTGATGAAGATTGTAGTTTTTGAAAGATTTTGAGACCGTCTATACATTTAGTATGTTATTCAGAAGATTTTGGAAGCATTATCTTGGGGGGAGATTGTAAGGTATTATTTCTCCTGAAGAATGATGTTTTATCGGCTACGTAAAGTTATCTGGGAAGGCTTAGAAGACCCGAGGTAACCAGTTATCTCGGAGGAGCAAACTGCACGATATAACTTAAAGTTACCTCGGGAGACTATTTATCTCGGAAGCATAATTTTATCTCGGATAATGGATGTGCCTGAGATAACTCAAGTTACCTCGGTAATGCGAGTTATCTCGGACAACTTGACTTCTTCCACTTGTGTCTGACATGTCTGCTTCTCTTCAGAGACACAACATGCTCTTTGCCTGACGGATGCTGACACTTTATCTTCTAGACTAGTTTATTATTATTCTAGTTCATGTATCTTAATTCGACGATCAAGATGATCGTTAGAGAAATCAAGGGCTCTCCTTAATTTCTTAGGCACTATATAGAGTTACTTGTATTCATTAATTTCCAAGTGTGTGTAAATCACTCGTGTATGCTTTTCGAATTATCAAGTAATAATTATAGTTTCCTGTTGCATTCATATTAGTGTTCTACTTGATTCATATTCGATTTCCATTCTTGTCTAAACTGAAACAAAGTAAAAGGCTTAACTTGTTTCCGTCTGGTTAACCTTAATTTCGTAATTGGTTAAACTCTGTAACCAGCTTTTGATCCTACAATAATTCATCGCATGATCGCATGTTATGATAAGTTTTATGTATGCATTCTCAATGTTTAACGTGTAATAAGAAAGTGATCGTTGTATGAATCTTGGCCGTTATGCATGTGTTATATTAACATTCGTGTAAATAATAATTATGCGTGTAAATATTAAATATGCATGTAACTAGAGTATTCGTTTCATAATTGTACGTTAAATGGTGTATATGAATCATGACAAATACGTAAGTTTATCACTAAATAAAACTCACCAATCTGTCGTCGAGTCAACTTGGTCAATCATGTCATTTTGTTTCCTTGAATTCTTTTGTTCTATTCCTTCGTTAAGGTAATCTTCGGGGTTAACCGTCTCGTTTTAAAGGTGTCATTCTTTCGTTCACAACTCTAATACAAGGTGAGTATTTATAGCCCGTTTTCTTTTATTGTTTTGGGGTGCAACATGTACGGTTATTCAACCTCAAATTCGTTAATCATTATTCTTAAATTTAATGCGAATTCTATGGCTGTTATGTGTGTTCTAGTATGTTAGACTTGTGTGGATTATTACGGTGGATGGAATCTTTACTTGTTGACCATTATTTATTGTTCATGTGTAAATCATTAACACATCGAGCCGGGGTTACAGTAATAGTTTTATTGGTGTGACGACCCACCTGACATGTCTCGTAATTGGCATCGGGTGATTGGAAGCGCAATTGTCAAGGGTTTGATTGCGCTCTTATCATGTGCTTTGATTCATTACTTGTTTATCATACTTAAGAATTTACACATGACTCGTTGAATCACATGTTTTACTCTAGTATGGTATACAACCCTATGTTTACTCACCAACTATTCGTAGTTAACCCTTATGTTGTACATGTTGTAGGATATGTCGTAGATGATGATGAACTTGTTGACGACATTTAGGACGCTTGTGGACTTAGTTGAGACCTTGAAAATGGATATTTATGATTGTTTTATTGTTGGATTATTAGGCTTATAAATCTTTATGAAATGGGATTGATTAAGAAATATTACAACTCTAATTTAGTGTTGTGTGCATCTGGACAATCCTTGCGCCCTGACGTATTCCGTCATCGGTTGAGTGTGACAAAAATGACATAAATGCTCGTAGTGATATTACATAACACCTTCATCCTACCTATTACAAATAGCTTCAAGATTCACCCGGTAGAAATGAAATGATGAAATCGAAAGATAAAATTATTTCATCTTTCATCTTACTTTAGTTTTTAATTAATGTTCTTTGTATTTTATTGGATTTGATTCGATCGACCTACACTAATATGAAGTGGGCTTTTAGCTTACTGTTGATACATGGTTCCTGATCGTCATGTGAAGTATCGAGAACAAGACGGATCGTGCAAGTTTAGGTGTTGGCCGAACCTTGGCCGAACACCAGGTTCGGAGTCGCCGAGGCTTGGCCGAACCTGAGGTTCGGCCAGTCGTGGTTTCAGCCTATAAATAGGTTTGTCTTGTATAGAATTGAGAGCTTCCGCGTCATAACTTTCTCTAAGTGTACTCTGTGGTTCTCTGTGGTTAATACAAGTTTCCATTGTATTTACTCTCTGTGTTTTACTCGTTTACATTGATTTCTTTATGGCTAAGTAGAAGATCCTCATGCTCAGGCAATTTCAATTGGTATCAGAGCTATAGGTTTACTCTACTAGTCAGAGATCAGTGTTTTTCGAATTATCGAGTTCAAATTTACGTTTTTGAGTTTCAAAATTCGTTTATCATCTTCATTTCTCAAAATCATCGTTCAAATCATCATGATTTACGTTCAGTATGTCTCTGGTTGTTCATGTTCAGTTGATTGAGTGTTTACAGCTCGAGAGGTGTCAATTTCAGTGAGTTTTTCCAAATTTTTCCGAAATTTCGCGTTCGGCCGAACTCCACGTTCGGCATAACTGCTCCGCACTTCAAGTTCGGAGGAGTCTCGGTCATAACCGCTCCGAACTCCTGGTTCGGAGATCGTTCGGAGTGCGTTCGGTCTATTTTTCTAGTTCGGTGTGTGTTCGGACAAGGGTCGGAGCTCGTTCGGAGTTAACAAAGTTCGGTGAGAGTTCGGACTGTGTTTCTGTGTTCGGACAACGTTCGGAGGAAGTTCGGAGGGTATATTAGGTTCGGACGAGGTTCGGAGTGAACAGTAATCTGTGTTTCGAAAATGTCCGATTTTCAAGCGTTCGCGGCTATTCAAAACTCGGTTCAAGCAACTATGCAAACGATGATGAACTATGATAATGAAATTGGAACAAGTCAGAAAGTTCCCAAATTGCTAAAGTTGGAAGATTATCATAGTTGGGTTAAACGGTTTGAAGCATATGTCGATACAAATGATATTGATATGTGGTTATCATTCACTGAGCAATATGTTTATCCTAAAGATGAAACTGGTGAACCTATACTTCAAAGAAAAATGTCTTCTGAACAAAAGAAAGCTTATCAAGCTGAGAAAAAGGCTTATGGTACTTTAACGATGGCTTTGCCTAAAGAGTTACTTCATCAATTTGCTGGTAACTACACATCAAAAAGTCTATGGGATGCTTTGGAGAAAAGATGTGAAGGCAATGACCAGTACAAGAAAAGTCGACAAAAGGTTTTGAAGAAAGAGTTTGACAGTTTTAAGCATTATCAGAATGAAACGATTCCCAATCTGATTGCAAGATTTGCTCATCTGATGAGTGAAATGCGCTTGGTGAATCTTACTAAAGATGAAGCTGATATGAAAGAGAAGATTTTAGAAGCTCTACCTGAAAAATGGGAGAATTATGTTATGATGATTACTCATGACAAGGATTTTCAAGGATTGTCGTTCAATGATTTAGTTCAAAGAATTCAGGCTAGGGATATGGAATTGATGGTGAACAAGTCTCTTCCTACACAAATTCAGAATCCTGCAGTGTATCATGGTGAAAATGATTCTACAATGAATGTTGGGAAATCGAATATTCTTAATTCTGCACCTCCAACAGCCTTTCTGGCAGGTAAATCTGAATCTTCAAGTTATTCTTCTGCTGGTTGTACTGTTTCTATTCCAAGTTCTTCAAATCAAACTGCATTGTCTGTTCAAACTGTCGATGATTATAATGCATTAATGTCTGCTTTGGTATCTTCGTATTTTGGTGTTATCACGGGTGCTGTGAGTAATGCTGAATTAGCAAATGAAGATTATGATCAGATTGATTATGATCATTTGGAGGAAATGGATTTAAATTGGCAGTATGCAATGCTGGTTCGACGAACGAAGAAATTTTTCAACAGAACTGGGAAGAAAAGATTGAATCAGGAGGGTAAGATTGGTTTGGATAAATCTAAGGTGAAATGTTACAAGTGTGCAAATTATGGTCACTTTGCTCGAGAATGTCCAAGTTCTGCAGATCATAAATTGAAGACTGGTCAACATGCACATTTAGTTTATCATTCACCAAATAAAGTTGAGAAGGTTGAGTTGAAATCTGCTAATCTTGTTCATGATTGGACTAGTACTTTTCCACATTCAAGTGAGTTTGCATGGAATGCAGATACTGAAGCTAAAAGGAATAATTCTAAACCTGCAATTGCTTTGACTGTTCGTCATATTGATGATGATAGCATCTTAACTGATTCTGATTCTTATTCAAGTGTATCTTTGGTTCAAGAAGAATTACCTAGAGTCTCTGAGAGTTCAAAGGTTGAAGAGACTGAATGTCTTAAATGTAAGAAATTTCTTCAGGAGATTGCAAGTTTTAAACAAAGTCATCAAATTTCGATTGAAGAAATAGTGGTGTTAAAGCAAGAATTGGAAGATTTTCAAAAGAAGTATTATGAGTTGGTTCATGTTCATGAAGATGTTTTCAAAGAAAAAGCAACATTGGCTGAAGAATGTGAGAAAGCAAAAGCAGAAGCTTTAGATGCAGCTCAAGATTTTGAAAATCTGTTTGAGAAAAGTTATCCTGTTCAGAAAAAGTATGAAGAAGCTACAGCTCTTATTGCTACAACTGCTGTTACTGTTGAAAAGCTTCAAAACAAAATTTCTATGCTTCAAGATGAAAATACTCTCTATCGTGACAAGAATGAAGTGTTGACTAAGGATGTTGAAATTTACAAGAAAAAGAGGGAGAGTGTTCTTGAAGAATTATTTGCTGAATGTGAGATCCGAAAGCTACAAACTTATGAATATGATGATCTCAATGCAAAATTCATCAAGTCACAGAAAGAAGTTTTTGAAGCTCAACAACAGATCAATGATTTAAAACTGGAGATTTTGGAGTTGAAGCGGCAAGTGAAGAATTGCAATTTATCACCAACAATGCTCAATTTCTTATACAAACAGGATCAGAGTTCCGATAGTTCTCAGAAGGCTGATGTTCATTTGGTTCCTCAACCAGTGGATTTAACTGAAGTTACTGTTGCTCAGATTGATCCAAAAGATGAATTGCATGATTATTCTAAGTTTGCTACTCCACCCAAGAAGAATAAATCTAAATCCAAAAAGAAGGAAAAGTCTTTGGGTGAAGCTCCAAACTTTGTGTCAAAGTCTGTTTTGTTGGAGAATGAGAAGATATTTGATAAGGTTGTGTCAAGTTCTTCATCTGCAACTGAAGAAGAAAAAGTTTTGGTTGAGAAGAACAGGCTGAAGGATATCAAAGCCAAATTCACCAGTGAAGCTAAGGCGAGAGAAGCTTCGGGTTCTTCCTCAGGTACTTCAAAGGTTTCAGGCTTCAAACACAAAGGTGTGGGGTTTGTTGTGAAGGAAGAATTGATTCAAACAAAGAAACCGGTGAAAGTTGCCAAGGCTCCTAAAGCAAAGAATGCAAAGAACTCACCATCTCAGAAGGAATTCACTTACTATTCTGGAAGATCGTCATCTTCAAGGAGTCCATCTCCTAGGTATGATTCTTCTGATGATTTCTTTGACAATTTTGATTCTGAACATTCATCCGGTTTTTCAAAATCCAAATCTTTTTCGAATGTGTTTAGAGAACGACTCTGTTATGTATGTCGTCAACCTGGACATCTTGCTACTGATTGTCCGACGACTACATATATCCACAAAACTGCTAAATATGTGGATAATAAAGGTCGAATTTTTGATGAACCTTGGTCCCCAAAGATGAAATCAACTCGTAAATCGTCTTGGTCTAAACCAAGTACGTCGGTTGAGTCTGATTCAGGTTCTGATCAAAAATTGAAAATTTTACAGATTTGGAAACCAAAAGTTGTTTCCAAGGCCAACAAAGACTTTGTGGAAGACACCGGGCGACCCGACGATGTTACATCGGGTCGATCCCAGAGCGACTAATGATTTATTTGGTGTCAACAGGTGTTTCAGGAAGACCTTTCAGTGATTGAATAATTGCTGATTGTGAAATATCTGTTCTAATTAATCTGATTTTCAAAATAATTTTTGTTTTCACAAAAGCTTAAAATGCAAAGTATTCGTGTTGGTTGATCAATTTTTCGTTTGTTTTTCACTCCATCTCATTCTGAGGGGGAGTTTGTTTTTGCAAAAATACAAAAATAGAGTTTGTTTTTCAAAATTGTAAAAAAATGAAAATCTATAAATAGAATTGTCATTTTTAGGGGGAGAAATTTGAAAAAGACAAAAACATTGAAAAATGCAAAAAGCCAAAAACATTGAAAAATGAGAAATTGTATCCGACATGATTGGGAAATGATGGTACATTGGCTGACATCGTCTGACTCATGGATAAAATAGATGAAAAAGCCATAAGACCATTTGATCGATGTGTAAGGTAGGCTCGGCAAATCAGAAAGTATACGAATGTGATATACACTAAATCTGATGCTTGACCTAGTGGACAACATCTTGATGCATATCTCATGATATATCAAGTAAAAGATATGTGAAGAATAAAATGAGAAGTCACTGTGTATACATGTGTTCATTTTGCAAAGATTTAAACTTGTTTGATTTTCTTTATTTTGTTAAACGATCGGACTTTCTCTGCGTGTCGAAAGACCGACCTGATCGTTGTTCGTTTGACGTTCTGCTTTATTTTCTTTGGTGTTTCGTATAACTCATCGGACTTTCTCTGCGTGTACGGGAGTACCGACCTGATTGTTGTTGAGTTATACAATTTCAACTTGTTTTATTTTCTTATTTTGTTAAATCCGAGGCCTTATCTGCGTATCGAAAGATCGACCTTAAGGTAGACGATTTAACGTTCTTATTTCTTTTTGCATGGAACACAGTTGACTATATCATGGTTACATTCATTGTGTGATTAAAATCACAAGTGAGATCACAAAATGTGATAAGCAAAACATATCTGAGTATGTCTGATAGTGTGGGGTACACTGGTCAATGCAAATCTAATACATATATTAACATATCCAGATGTTATGAGTATGATTGTGCCAGAGTTTAAAGTTGGACAAAGTATATCTGCAATCGGCATGGCTTATGTGCTTCAATAATTGAAATTGAAATGTAGTTCAGCATGTTATGACCAATATGATCCCAAGTTGTGATCTTTCTCACAAAAGACAAAAATAGTGTCTGTTTCTGTACTGCATTTAGTTTTCATTATTAGAAAATATCAAAAAGATTTTAGGTGTGTTTTGATATAAAGTTTCTAAAAGCCAAAAAGATTTTGTTTCTGATTTGTTTTCGATTGATCAACACGAAATACGAAATCATTTTCAAAATCAAAATATCTTGGAGTCTCGAAGAGACGTTTTGCGCCAAGATTATTTATGTTGGCAGGTTTCTAAGTGGAAAGAGAACATCGCAACTTCAAGTCTTCTGAAGATTGTTGATAAAGAGACTACACACAATGCAATATCAAGTATTCAAGATTGAACTCATCGTCTAGATCGAGGAGGAGTTTGATTGAAGATACAAGATACAAGTTTTATTAAAAGGAGATAATACTGCACATGTCGAGGGGGAGTTTGTTGATACATGGTTCCTGATCGTCATGTGAAGTATCGAGAACAAGACGGATCGTGCAAGTTTAGGTTTGGCCGAACCTTGGCCGAACTCCAGGTTCGGAGCCGCCGAGGCTTGGCCGAACCTGAGGTTCGGCCAGTCGTGGTTTCAGCCTATAAATAGGTTTGTCTTGTATAGAATTGAGAGCTTCCGTGTCATAACTTTCTCTAAGTGTACTCTGTGGTTCTCTGTGGTTAATACAAGTTTCCATTGTATTTACTCTCTGTGTTTTACTCGTTTACATTGATTTCTTTATGGCTAAGTAGAAGATCCTCATGCTCAGGCAATTTCACTTACTATATTAAAAATCATAGATAATTATATATATATATTATATATATATATATATATGTGTGTGTGTGTGTGTGTGTGTGTAAAAATATATTAGAAAATAAAATGAGCCAACTGAGTGAGTAACGAGCGAGACGTACCTTTGCTCGTGCTCGGTTTGTTTACAAACTGAACCGAACTAAACCGAGCCAAAATCAAAAGCGCATATTCCGAGCATTTTTCGAGCGAGCGTTAAGCGAGTTTCGAGTGTTGAGCATTTGAGCAACCCTACCGCGTTTCCAACCACCTCGACAGATCGGTGATAATGAGCAACCACCACAACAACAAACCTATTATTTTCGGTGAAGGAGAAACAACTTGAACTCGCGTAGAGACGACAATTGGAGGACTTAGCGCAACTAGATAAACCGCTCCCGGATGACGAACCACATCAGTGAATGCATTAATCATGAGGGAAAGTATTAAGCGACAATGTAGTATCCCGTAATTTTTTTAGTATTATCTTTTTATTTTATAAAATTATGTATATTTTTTTATTTAATGAAATTATGTTGGTTTATTTCTTTATTTAAGTTAACAAACACTAATTGTGTAATGATTGGAGATAAGCTTTTTGACTACACACTTTAAAATCATAAGCCTTTTACCGACTAGACTGCCACATACAGTTCATGACCCATACATGAGCTTTATGATTTCACATGCTCTCTTAGTCAACAAGGCGATCCATGATTAAAAGTGATGTATTCATAAAAGCCCCATAACGCCCCCTAATTATTACTTAATTATATTATTTAAAAAAAACCATTCAATTAAATCTACCCAATCAAAATAAATAAATAAATCAGCCAATGAGAAGGTGGGGTGGGGGGGGGGGGGGGGGGCATAAAGATAATGGGAGAAGCAAAATTTTGCCTCACAACGCCCCGGGGGGCCGAGGGGGTGGTGTTAGGATGCTATGAGGATACTTTGAGGAGGTCATTTTAATCATTTAGCGCCCACTATGTTCATACGTTCAGCCTATGAAACAACTAAGAGCATTCACAACCCTATTCCCTAAACATTCAAAATTTAAGATGTAGTTGTGAGTGGTTTTAAGTAGATGAGAGAGAAAAAATTACTGTTCATCCATATATTTGAGAAAACACTGTGGATTTTCTATATTTTTTTAAATCTTTTAAAGTGGCTATGAGTGAAATAGATAGAAAATATAATTATAAAGATATAAAAAATATTATCTAAATGAAAAGGAGAGAACGAATATAATGTAATTTAGTTAAATTATAAGAATGAAAATAAAGAATAGGTTTTGAATGCTCTAACCATTAGGTTTTAGTGGGCCTGATCTTATGACATTGCATTTTCACCTTTTCAAGGTTGCTATTTGGGCCTTTGTCCTGATTGATTAGCCCGGCCCAAGCGTATTTTATCTCCGTCCCTCTGACCAACGATCAGATTTCTTCCTAAACCCTAGAATCACCCTGCGCCCTCTGTTCACCGTTCGGCGTTCCAAATCTCAGTTTCTCCGATCAATTAATCGTAGGAATTCTTCTAACATGGCGTCGGCGGATCGAACAGTGTTGCAGTTCTTTCCACTCTCTACCAGCTTGTCAGCCAAGGTACACCCTCTTGTTATCTTCAACATCTGCGATTGTTTCGTTAGGCGGCCGGATCAGGCTGAAAGAGTTATCGGAACGCTTCTTGGATCTGTTCTTCCCGACGGCACCGTAGATGTTCGTAATTCGTATGTCGTTCCTCACAACGAGTCTTCTGACCAGGTTAGCGCTTAATCAACTGTTAGTTTTTATCCTTACATAGAAATCCGTTAAAAAGTGATTCAGTTTTGATTGATGATGGATGCTATTTTGCTTAACTTTTAGGGCAGAAATGTAGTTCTGGTTTTCGATGTAGTCTATTGTTTATGTTCAGCAGAAGTTAGAGGTGGATAGCTTTGGTTATTGACTGATTGAATTTTCATTAGTTTCACAGTGAATAAATTGTTCTAAATATGAGAGTTAATGAATTTTTCATCTGACACAGTCTTTCATGATCTACTGTTTAATGTTGCAAGGTTGCCCTGGATATAGATTATCATCACAACATGTTGTCATCTCATCAGAAAGTGAATCCGAAAGAAGTTATTGTTGGATGGTAAGTCCTCATCTTATGTGTTAGAATCTCATCTTAATGATTGTTTTACATGTCATCATTAGTTGAATTATGTTCATTATGTATTCTTTGCTAAGTTTCTTAGACAGTTAAGATTCGATGTTAATACTTGAAGGCTTAGTCTAGCTTTATGTTAGCTCTTCCCGTTGGAGCGATATTGTAACTATTATGACATGTGATCTTCAGAATATCTGGGGTAACGGGTGTAGTGTACAGGAGATGACAACTTGGAATGGAAATAACTAGTAACCTCGACTCGCCAATTGAGACTACCAAGATTTAGAACAATTTTATTCATGCTGGTTGAGGGTTTAATAAAATCCATACCAAGCAAGTGAGGAATATAACATGGCTTTCATGATTATGTGTGGACCAAATGAGGTATCTCATCTATAGCTGCATGGATTAGGTTGTTAAAAGCACTTGAAATTGCATTGAATATCAGTAATAAATTGCAGGATGAGGTTTCAGACAGGAGATGGGATTTGAAATATTACATAATATAGTTAACCTTACAAAATAGGGAATCATGAGTGATGGCAGTCTAGGATCTGCAATTTACTTCTTTGAGTTGACACATAAGCAAGACAGGATGTTAGAACCTCTTATAGTTTAGCAAATTTTAGGGACTACACACAAAAATTTAGGGCATGGGCTGTGAATGCTCTAAGAAAGATAGGATGATAGAACCTCTTATAGTTTAGCAAATAAAACAAGTTCAACAATTTAATCTGATTTTAAGAGATGTGGGGATTGAGTATTTTTATTGTTTTTTGTTTACATGTCTGCATGAAATGTGCAAGTCAAAATACCCTGTGTAGGTGGAATAGCACCGTTAAGCTTATTTAGCGCTCTCATCATAAATACTTCCCAAAATTCATTCTAAGATCCAGAACTCTCTAAAACATTTGTAAGTGCTGGAATAGTTGAATATGATCTGACCTAGAAAATTGCTGGTTTCTGTATTCTGCATGTGTTTCATCTTGTTAACTTCATGTGGAACATGGAGCAATTTCAACAGATCAGTAATATTATCTCAAAACTGTGTTAGGTTTTCAACTGGATTTGGTGTCACGGGTGGCAGTGCTCTTATTCACGATTTCTATTCTAGAGAAGTTGCAAATCCTGTTCATCTGACAGTTGACACTGGGTTCACAAACGGGGAGGCTTCAATTAAAGCTTTCGTCTCTGTTAACTTGTCTTTGGGAGATCAGCAACTTGCTGCCCAGTTTCAAGAAATACCTCTGGATCTGCGAATGGTTGAAGCTGAGCGTATTGGATGTATGTGTTTCAACTTACAATACATCCTTTGATTAGTCAAATAATAATCCAAACATACCTAAACATTTTGTTGGATAAAAACCAAAATATGGTACTTTTTATTGTAGTTGACGTTCTCAAGACCACATCCGTTGACAAGCTCCCGACTGATATGGAAGGGATGGAAGCCACAATGGAACGACTACTAGCATTAATAGATGATACCTACAAATATGTTGATGATGTTGTGGTGAGATTAATTTGTACTTATTTTTACCATCACAAGTATTATTTTATTATTATATATAACCATCTATTTTAATCCTTCCAGGAAGGGCGTGTGGCAGCAGACAACACCATTGGAAGATTTATATCAGAGAGTGTATCCGCCATTCCAAAGATATCCCCATCAGCTTTTGATAAGCTCGTGAATGATAGTCTACAGGTAAAAAAGACATTTAAACATGACCACCCTTCAGTCGTTAAAGATAATAAAGATCTCAATGTGACTTGGTTTTGGGATAAAATATTTAAGAATGATTTTGTTTTTTTTTTGCTATGTTGCAGGACCAGTTGCTGTTACTATACTTGTCAAGCATTACAAGAACACAACTCAGCTTAGCAGAGAAATTGAACACTGCTGCCCAGATCCTGTAAACCATCTTTCTCCTGCTGAAAACTGTTTTGCTCAATTGCGGGTACCCTTGAAATTGTGAAATCTGTGAGGTTGGTTTTGTTAGGAAATGCATGTAATGTGGTTTCAGACATGTAATCTGCTAGTTTATTTGCTGCAAGTGATATTAATGGACGCTACTAAATTACTGTTTGATTTTTTTAAAGATTTTTCATTACTGTTTAATTCATTCGGTATTCTAACAACTCTCTCCAACATCTGTCGGAGAGTCAGGTCAGTTAAATAGCTGATTTTGGATCAGCTCATAAGTAAGCTTGGCCAACAGGGTGGGTTGTATAGGCTTGGGTCATGACTCATGAGTCACAGCGTGATATGAACACAATGTGTTTTGGATTAGAAAGGGTTGTAGCTAAAATGGCATGAGTTGGGTTGATATTAGGTTGTCAAACCTGGCCATCGCAACTGTTGAAACCAACTGATGCGACTATTTAAAAAGGCATGAGTTGCTTAGCGCCTATCAAACGACATAGATCAATTGTTACCCATAGTCACGGTGCGAGCTCTTAGTTTTTTTTTAAACAACTATTTACCACAATTTGTGAGCCCAACTGTATGAGTTGGAATTTTTACTTGTAAAAAATAAGATATATTTGTTAAGACCCAAATTATATTACATCAAACATTTAAAAAACTTTTAACAGTCCATTTCTTCAGTAGTCACCATGTATAATCAAGGAGCACTTCTACACTTTCGTTACATTACATGTGGACTTTGGTGAGTCTACCAGCACTTAAGATCCACATTAACAAAATTGGGTTGGAAGCTTGACTACGCTTGTATAAAGCATCTCCGAATAGGGCTATAAACGATACGAACATTCAACAAACAGTGTGTGAAGCGTTCGCGGGAAGTTCGTTTACGTTTATTACTTTAGTAATTGAACGAACATGAGCATGAAATTTTATTTGTAAACAACCAAAAATGAACAAATGTCATGCTCATTCATTTGTGTTCGTGAACGTTCGGTAAGGGCGTGTGTTAAAATTTAACTACTTAAAACTTACATCTTTGTAATATTATTATGCGATGATGATTATGTTTTTGATTATTATTTCTAACATGTGTTTTGTTTTGGACGACTATGTTTATAAATTTTTATGTCAAGTGTTTAAATATATATATTTGCTTAAGGTGATTATGTTTGGTGTTTGGAATTAAGAATGTTGATTTTTATTTTTTGGAAATATCATATTTTTGTTTGTGTTCGTGAATATGTTCAATTCCTTAATAAACAAATAAGAACAAGAATTTATGTTCGTTATGTGTTCGTAAACTGCTCGTGAACACATTTAATGCTCAACAAACGAACATGAACAAGACTTCTTTTGTTTCGGTTCGTTTACAGTCTTGTCTCCGGAAGGTGATGTATGAGAGTGGGGAAAAAGTTTAGTATAGCCGATTTGGATGAATGAAGAACAAAAATGTTGATCATGAAAGCTTGGAAAGTCCTTGAGTGGACAATGTTGATCAAGAGAGTATACACCAGAGAGTATTTTACTAGCAGTACCATGACACACCACTAACATGTGTAAGATGAGAAAAAAAAACCCTAAAAATATGAAATGGGTCAAAGGGGTAACCGAAAGAGCATCCCACACATCATACTCTTGCCATAAGAAAACAGCACAGAGTGAAAAAATACATAATTTTGAATTGCAAAGTTGTAACCCAAGCAAACTACACCATTGCTTTAGCGCATGCGAAGTTGATTGAAAAAAGATAAAAATAACACGTCCAAAAAGTAGTCCACATATTAGAAGCTTTTCATTAAAAAACAATAATACAGATCTTGAAGACAGAACCACTGTAAATGATTCATTGCTCTATAAATATTAAACTTCTCATCAAATTTTAGTACACTCATATACAACTGGGTCGGTTTTGGTTATGTTACTTCTCTAAGTGAGTGATCAAGCGGTTAAACAATAGCCAATAATAAATGAGTAATCCGGGTGAAAACATGTAGAAAAGTATTCAAATGCTCAATAAAGATTAAATTTCGGCTCAAACTTTGGGCCATTCAGCCTGATGATAAAAGAAAAACATGTTGAAGGTCATCAATGTATTTACTTAGTTAGGTTTCTGATTGGGTTTATACGTATATCGCCTGTACCTTAAACGACTGTGGTATTAGAGTAAGCGAAACAATACCAGTACTGACAAGCACTTACTATATCATATATCTGTACAAAAACCATATTTCAGACTTCAAGCCTACTTAACCATCAATTTCGCAGCCATCAAATTTCCTAAAACTTGTAACAATTTAGCAGACAATCACTTTCGGGTTTTGAAATCTGAACTGTATCTCTCAATCTTCATCTTCATCACCATCATCAGACCGAACAGATTGCTCAAACTCGGCCTCCATAAGCACCCCATCCATCACATGGATAACCATCTCCCCTATCCTCAAGTCTACTCGTGATGATCCAACACTATTAACTACGACCCTTTTATCTGCATCTTTTGAGATGTGTAGTTTAAACCCGGATAAAGAATCGCAAGTTATCTCTTCACTATATGATAAAGATTCAGAAAGAATTTTCCAAGGGACAACAGTGAAGCTCAGTATACGTGTAAGTGTTGCATATGTATCATCTGCTTTCTCCCCTGCTAAACTATTGTTTACCCTTAATTTCAAATCACGCTCAAAAGCGATTTCTGATGGAACGAATATTGTAAATGGAAGATCTTGAGGCAACATTTCAATCATTATCTCTCCAAACTTTCCAATCCTGGCATCATTCTCTGGAATTTTGGTAATTTTCTTGGGGTTGAATGAAGTCATTGAACCATTGCTAAATGAGACGTCTGGAAGTCTAAAAATTGAAAGGATCAAAACAAAAAAGCAAGAAACTGAAACAATTACAACAACAAACGCGATTGGATTCTTTGATCCACCTCTTTTCATTTTCCAAACACCTGATCTTCAGCCCAAAGATTCCGTCTAAAATCCCTTACAGAAAAACAACACTTCACAGAGGCATTTCGTCGAATACTAAGCAAACAAGCTACCATTGAAGGTTCAATACTCAAAACGGAATTTGTGATCTCTGCAGGAATCAAATCAAACGCATGATTCTAAAAATGAACTTTACCTCAAAAAGTATATCAAACAATACATCATCAAGATTAAGAACATGTTGTCATAGTTATATTTAAGAGCATTCATATCACATTCTTTATCCTTATCTCTATAATTTAACTTAAATCATTCCTTAAATTTAACTATCATTTTCCAAAAACCTCCTACATGACTACATCCCATTCCTTATCTTTATCTCCGTATTCTTTTTATATATATATTTTTTCTCTACTTCAATTTACAATTTTAACTACTTACTATTTTGTCTTATTATCTTTTTCTTCTAGAATTGATTATTAATAAATTTTATTAGAACGGGTTCGGGTCAAGGCATATCCATCTAAATGGTCTTTTGATTCGAGTTAGGACGGGTCAACTTTAAAAACAACAAAATAATAATTTTTTTTTTTCAACCGGGTCAACTATGTGAAATGCAGGGGCTGTGTTAGTATATCCACCATTTGAAATTAATCTAGTAAGTGGTGTCACCCCCTTCAGATCCCCACTCAATTCCAATCTATAAAGGTTATGTCAAGTTCTATTCAATGCTCTACCACAACTAATGGCTATTGAATTGAAAGCATAATAAGCATATATTGCTATACTATGATGTTATCTAGGAAAGAGGTTGTAATGATTTTGTCCAACTAACTGCAACTAAAATGGTTAGTCTAGTGATGATGATTCTATACATACCTGATTAGATCAACATAGGTCCTCAAACATATTAAAAAGTAGTCAACTTAAAATTTCTAGAGTTCTTTCTCACTTTCTTGCATTAATGTCCATTTAGAAACTAGAAACTAAAATTAAACACAAGCACTAACATTCCCATTTCTCTCACAAAGTGTAAAATGTTTATGATCAAACAAAATTACTAAACTTGTACTCATGATGATACATAAGAGTATAAAATCTGCTACTACTATTGAAGCATAAATAGAATTAACTAATATAAAAGAAAGAACTCACCAATGAGGGTATCAACCTGGAGAGTGGACCCATCATCACTTCTCTGCAACCAAATTGCTTCTCTGCAATAAAGTTACAGTAAATGAAGCACATTAATTAGGCAAATGTGAACACAAGTTGTAGTTTAAATCAGTAATCAAAGGATAAAGCTTGAGTAAATTTTAATCCAGACACCTGATTTTGCAATTGGAACCCGGAAGTTGCTGCTTTTAACGCTAATTTTAATCAACTGGATCTAGAACTTTAACTTTTTAAGTAAGAACCGATTAAGTTTTATACGAACAAAATTACGAAAATCGAACAAGAAACAAATTTCATACCTGATTTTGGAACGAGAAATCAAAGGAGCGTTCGAGGAAGATGGTTTCAAGGAGGTTGAGCAAGATTGTGGATCTCAATGTCAGTTGTCAAAAGGAATTGATTGGAAAAATCAAGTCATTGGGCTTTTGACAAATATTGATCTAATCTAAAGGCCCAATATATTTTTTGAACGGCCCAAATTAAGGTATCAAAAAAAAAAAAGTAGGTAATTTTTAGATATTTTACGAACATAATATCTTAATCTGTAACTTTTTACTAAACACTAAAATGTCCCCTCACAATATATCAAGTTGTTAATATTCAATTCCAAAGAAAAACCAGTTTCTAACTCCTAACCATAACGGGTTTGAAACCGGTTGGTTGATAACAAAAATAAACAATAAGAATAGGTTTATCTTATATTATTTTCTTTCTTTTACATGCGCTAGAAAAAGTTAAAGTGGTAAAAAAAGTTAAAGGCGAAAAGAATTAGGATTATTGGTTTACCGGATGATAGGAGATATAAATATTAGAAGAGTAAAAGAATAATTCTAAGGATGGATCATGGTTTATGTTGTAAGTAATGGATTATGTTCACCTTTGACGACATCATAGAGGATGTTTACTATTGATTACATTATACATGATATTGACTACATTATAGAGGATATTGACTATTTATCACATTATGAAGAATGTTAACCATTAACTACATCCTTCATGAATTTATTATAATCAAAAGCTCTGATTATTTTTTGTTAGAACATGATTCTGTTCGTCGTGTGAAGTATCAAGAACAAGATAAGACTGCATAAACTGTCTGTGTCCGAAGTCACACGAACTCCCACTTTTAGAGGATATTGACTATTGACCACATTATGAAGAATGTTAACCATTAACCACATCCTTCATGAATTTATTATAATCAGAAGCTCTGATTATTTTTTGTTAGAACATGATTCTGTTCGTCATGTGAAGTATCGAGAACAAGACAAAATTGCACAAACTGTCTGTGTCCGAAGTCACACGAACTGACCCAAAGTGGGAGTTCGTGTGCATCCGAACTGTGGGTTCGGATGACTTCGGACACCTTACAAATAGTATAAATAGCCGTGTCTTGTTTAGAATTAGTAGCTCTTGATCAGATCAGTGTGTTATTCTCTGAGTGGTTTTGCAATACAAATCTCATTTGTATTTACATCTCGTGTTCATTTCATACTCGTTTTACATAGATTTCATATTGATCAAGTAGACGATATGCTGTTCATGCACTTTCAAGTGGTATCAGATCCAGGTTTAATCTACTAATCATCAAATCTGTGTTTTTCAAGTTTCGGTTCAAAAAGTGGGGTTTTTCGAAAATTTGATACATTTTTGCTTCCGTTTGTTCATCGTTACTGAGTTTTTAGTGAAAAATCAATTCCCAAATTATTTCTTTCAAATATATCTGATATACTGTTGCAAATCACATTCAAATTCATTGAAAATCATGAAATTTGTGTCGAAAATGGTCCAGTTCGTTTGAGTTCGGGTGACAAACAATCTGTGAAAAATAACCGTCAACCGAAGTGTGAGTTCAGGTGAGTTCGTTCCAGTTCATTCATACGAAGTCTCTGTTCGGAATTTAGTTTGTTCCAGTTCGTGTCAGTTTGGTTGGTTTGAGTTCAGTTTAGTCAATCAAAGTCCCAGTTCGGATAGTTCCGGATCAGTCTAGTTCGCTTCTCAGTTCGGATAACCGAATTAACAGTTCGGATCATTTTTCATTTCGGTTCCAGTTCGCTTAACTTGTTTTAGTTTGGATAGATAATTTCAGTTCGGATAAGTTCGGGTAATCAGATTTCAAGACAATTTGAAATGGTTGATTATCAAGCACTTGCTGCTATGCATCAGTGCAATCCATGATGCAAACCATGATAAACTTTGATAATGAAATCGGAACAAGTCAGAAAGTTCTCAAATTACTCAAATTGGAAGATTATCATAGTTGGGCAAAACGTTTTGAAGCATATGTTGATACAAATGATGTGGATATGTGGTTATCATTCACGGATAATATGTGTCTCTTAAAGATGTAACTGGAGAGCCGATTCTTCAAAGAAAATTTAGTTCTGAACAAAAGAAAGCATATCAAGCTGAGAAAAAGGCGTACGGTACTTTGATGATGACATTACCCAAGGAGCTGTTACATCAATTTTCTCTGCTCACTTTACATCAACAACTTTATGGGATGCTTTGCGGAAAAGATGTGAGGGAAATGATCAATACAAGAAAAACGACAGAAAGTTTTGAAGAAAGAATTTGATAATTTCAAGCATTATCAAAATGAATCAATTTCAAATTTGATTGCTAGATTTTCACACTTGATGAGTGAAATGGTGTTAGTAAATATTACCAAAGAAGATGCAGATTTGAAAGAAAAAGTGTTGGAGGCATTACCTGAAAAATGGGAAAATTATGTTATGATGATCATACATGATAAAGAGTATTCGGGTTTGTCGTTCAATGATTTAATTGAAAGAATTCAAGCTCGAGATATGGATTAACTATGAACAAGTCCATGCCTGCTCAAATTTAAACTCCGGCAGTATATCATGGAGAAAATAATTCTACCAATCCTGCTGTGAAATCAAATGTTTTAAGTTCCGCACCTCCTACAACATTTGTTGCTGGAACATCTGAGAATTCTGGATATTCTTCTGGTTGCACTGTTTCAGTTCCAAGTTCATCAACACACAATGCATTATCTGTTAAAATAACTGAAGATTACATGGCATTGATGTCTGCATTGATATCGTCATATTTTGGTGTTATTACCTGGTTCTATTAGTAATGCTGAATTTACAGAAGAAGATTATGATTAGATTGATTATGATCATTTTGAAGAAATGGATTTGAATTGGCAGTATGCTATGTTGGTTAGAAGAACTAAAAGATTATTTAGCAGAACCGAGAAGAAGAAGTTGAATCAGGATGGAAAAATTGGATTAGATAAATCGAAGGTAAAATGTTACAAGTGTTCACTTTATGGAAACTTTGCTCGTGAATGTCCAACATCTACTGATAATAAGTAGGGGTGGCAATTTTCGTCACGACCCGAATTCAACACGAGAAAAAACAGGTTTTGGGTTAGCCTATATGACCTGTTTTCTTAAGCAGGTCAACCCGAACCCGACCTGCTAAATAAGTGGGTCAACCTGTTAACCCGTTCAAGAGTTTTTATAATGTAAGTATTTATATTAAAGATAAAAAAGTTAATATTTAAACTTATATATATATTTATTTTTAACTTTTACCTTTATATATAAACTTTTAAAAGTCGTTTAGTTTCCTTTTTCATCGATTTTTATTTTCAATAATTTTCTTTTATTAGTTCTAAGTACTTATTCTTAGTACTTTCTCTTTGTTTCTTCCTATATTGAGTTAAATATATAAATCCAATTAATTAAATATTAATTAGGAATGAGAGAAAGAAATAAAAAGATCACACATTATAAAAAAAGTTTCACTTGAGTATTTTAATTAATTGTTTATATCGTTACCAAGTCATTATGTATTACTCATATTTAAAAATAAAAATAAAACGGGTTGACCTGAAATACAACCCGAACACGACACAACTTTTAGTGGGTCGACACGACACGACACAAATAGTTATATGGGTTGGGTTAGGGTTGAAGAAATTGACACGCCAATCCGCCAACCCGACACGATTGACACCCTTAATAATAAGCTTAAGTCCGGTCAACATGCTCATTTGGTTAAAGCATCTCCAAGCAAATCTACTCCAAATCAACAAGCCATTGTTTCAGTTCATGACAAAATGGCAGAAATATTCTGGCATCCAAATCAATTTGTCTGGAATGCAGATCATGCGTTTAGCCAAAATGCGAATTGTAATTTTAACTTTAGGGAAGCTAATACGGATAATGAAGCAGTTGCTTTAACAGCTCATCATTTAAGTGATCACATTCTGACTGATTCTGAAACAAGTTCCAAAGCAACAACGGTCGAAGAAGTTCAGACAAAGGTAACCGATAGTCAAAAGGATGGAGAATCTAAATGTTCTGAATGTATGCGTTTATGCAACAAGACTGCAAGTTTAAAGAGAGGTCATACATTGTTGACTGAAGAAATGTTGTACTTAAGCAAGAATTGGAAGATTTTCAGAAGAAGTATTATGATTTGGTTCACGTTAATGAAAATTTGATGAAAGAAAAGATTAAATTGGTTGCAGAATGTGAAAATGCCAAAGCTGAATCTAAAGATGTTGCTGAAGATTTTGAAACATTATTTGAGAAAACCTATCCAGTTAAACAATGAATTTGAAAAAGCCAATGCACTAGATGTTGGATCTGCTGATAGAATTCTAAAACTTCAAGAAGAATTATCTACACTTCGAGATGCGAATGTACTTCTTCGTGATAAGAATGAGGTGTTGACAAAAGATGTTGACAATTTCAAGAAAAATGGGAGAAGGTTATTGAAGAAGTGTTAGAAGAATTTGAAATCAGGAAGCAACAGAAGTATGGGTACAATGATCTGAAAGAAGAATTCATTAATAAAAAAAAGAGTTATTTGATGCTTAACAAAAAATTTCTGAATTAAAGTTGGAAATTCTAGAGCTACAAAGGCAAGTCAAGAATTGCAATTTGTCGCCTACATTACTGAATTTTTTGTACAAGAAGGACAAAAGTGATGATAGTTCGAAAGAAAATGATATTCACAAGGTTCCTCAACCGGTGGATTTATCTAAATTTTCATCCACTCCTCTTGATCCAAAGGCAGAGTTGCATGATTATTCTAAATTTGCCACTCAAGCAAAGAAGAAGAAGTCAAAGTCTGAGAAAAAGAAGAAGAATTTGGGTGAAGCTCCAAAGTTTTGATTCAAGTTCATCATTTTTGGAAGATGAAAAGATTTTTGGTAAAGTTGAGAACACTGCAAGTACTTCATCTGAAGAAGAAACAGTTAAATCTTTGGTGCGTGAGAACAAGCTGAAAGAAATTAAAGCTACATTTACTAGAGAAGCTAAAGGAAGAGATGCTTCTGGTTCTCGGTCTAGATCTTCAAAGATTCCTGGATTTAAGCACAAAGGTTTGGTTATGAGATTAAAGAAGTGTCTGTTCAAGCCCAACAATCAAAGAAGCAAGATAAGGGTTTGAAGGTCAAGAACCAAAGGCAATCACAACCTCAGAAGAAGCATGATATTGTTTTTCCGTCCAATCAGAATTCTTATTATTTTGACGATTCTTCATCCGATTACAAAGTTTCTTCACGGAGTCAATCTCCTCGGTATGATTCCTATAATGATTTCTTTGATAATTTTGGTTATGATCATTCATCATTTTCTACAAATTTTAAGAATTTTTCAAATGATTTTAAATTTCGTGTAAGAGTTTGCTATGCATGTCGTCAACCGGGACATATGGTTGCACATTGTCCGACGAATGCATACGTCCACACTAATGCCAAATATATGGATGAATAAGGTGAGATTTTTTATGAACCTTGGTTCCCAAAGTACAAAACAACCTGTAAGCCATCTTTTTCAAAGATGCCGGTTACTAAATTTTCTAGTTCTGATTCAAAATCTTCATCATTTTTGAATTGGAAACCAAAATGTGTTTCCACGCCCAACAACATAGACTATGAGGAAGACACCGGGCAACCCGATGCTGTTGAATCGGGTCGATTCCAAAGCGACTAATGTTTTATTTGGTGTTAGCATGTATTTCAGGAAGACCTATCGGCAGTTGAAAGATTGCTGATAGTGGAATATCTGTGTTTAATTTAAAATGAATTCCTAAATCATTTTCAAAATCCTGTGTTTCTCAAAATGCTAAACTGTAAGTATCTGTGTTGGTTGATCAATTTCTTTTTGTTTTTCACCCCGTCTCATTTTGAGGAGGAGTTTGTTTCTTTGAAAATTACAAAAATAGTGTGGTGTTTTTCAAATGGTAAAAATGAAAATTTAAAAATAGAGTTTGTCTTTTTTAGGGGGAGAAAAATTGAAAAGACAAACACATTGAAAATGAGAAATTGTATCCAACATGATTGAGAAATGATGGTACATTGGCTAATGATGTCTGACTCATGGATAAACTAGATGAAAAAGCCATAAGACCATTGTTCGATGTGCTAGGTAGGCTCGGCAAATCAGAAAGTATACAAATATAATATACACTAAATCTGATGCTTGACCTAGTGGACAACATCTTGATGCGTATCTCATGATATATCAAGAAAAAGATATGTGAAAAGAAAAATGAGAAGTCACTATTGATACATGTGTTATTTTGCAGATGATCGGACTATCTCTGCGTGTCCACAAGACTGACTTGATTGTTGTTGAATTATACAATTCAACTTGTTTTATTTACTTTTTTTGTTAAATCTGAGGCCTTATCTGCGTATCGAAAGATCGACCTTAAGGTAGACGATTTAACGTTCTTATTTCTTTTTGCATGGAACACAAGTGAATATATCATAAATACAATCACTGTGTGTTAAATCACAAAGCGTGATAAGCAAAAACATATATGAGTATGTTTGATAGTGTAGGTACACTGGTCAAAACAAATTTAATCAATACTTTAACATATCCAGATGTTATGAGTATGGTTATGCCTGAGTTTAAAATTAGACAAATTATATTTGCAATCAACATGGATTATGTGTTACAATAATCGAAATTGAAGTGTAATTCAGCATGTTATGACCAATATGATCCCAAGTCGTGATATTTCTCACAAAAGACAAAAATAGTGTCTGATTCTGTGTTGCATATACTTTCCATATCAGAAAATACCAAATTTATTTTAGGTGTGTTTTGATATAAATTTTGAAAAATAAAAAAGATTTTATTTCTTATTTCTTTTCGATTGATCAACACAGAATACAAAATCAATTTCAAAATTAATATATCTTGGAGTCTCGAAGAGACGTTTTGCGCCAAGATTATCAATATTGGCAGGTACTAAGTGGAAACAAAGAATATCACAACTTCAAGTCTTCTGAATATGTGGATAAAGAGATTGCACGTGCTGCAACGTCAAGTATTTAAGATCAGACTAACCGTCAAGTTGAGAGGGAGTTTGATTGAAGATACGAGTTTATATGAAGTTTGATACTACACACATCGAGGTGGAGTTTGTTAGAACATGATTCTGTTCGTCGTGTGAAGTATCGAGAACAAGACAAAACTGTAAAAACTGTCTATGACCGAAGTCACACGAACTGCCCCAAAGTGGGAGTTCGTGTGCATCCGAACTGTGGGTTCGGATGACTTCGGTCAGGTCCAGTTTGGACAACTTAGAATAGTATAAATAGCCGTGTCTTGTTTAGAATTAGTAGCTCTTGATCAGATAAGTGTGTGTTTTCCTGTGTGTAATTTTTAAGTGGTTTTGCAATACAAATCTATTTTGTATTTACATCTCGTGTTCATTTCGTACTCGTTTTACATGAATTTTGTATTGATCGAGTAGACGATCCGCTGCTCACGCACTTTCATTTTTATTATTCACACAACTAAAAGATAGAAAGCATGAACATAATATATACATCGATATGGACATCATCTAGGCAAAAATTAAGGATGTGGTCAATGGTCAATATCTTTCATAATGTGGTCAATGGTCAACATCCTTTGTAATGAGTCAATGATCAATATCCTCTATAATATGGTCAAAGGTCAATATTCTCCATAATATAGTCAATAGTCAACATCCTCCCTGATGTAGTCAATGGTCAACATCTTCCATTACTCCCCCTTAAGTCGGAGAGTGAAAGTTTTGAAAACCCAAATTGTTTAATAAGGAACAAAACGGTTACGTGCCAAGGGGCTTAGTGAGAATGTCGCCTATATGTGTCATGGTGTCGATCTTCATTGGTTGAATTTGTTTGGACTAAACACGTTTTATAACAAAATAACAATCCGTTTCCACATACCGCTTGTTTAATTTCCATGAAACAAACCCACCTCCCAAGAGCAAAACATAACCAGTTCTTGATCTTCTTGCGCTTGGGCATTCCAGCCAATTGGAGTCACAATAAGCGGTGAGGTTGCTACAGACTGTCTCATGTATTATATCTATGTGAGAGCGTGTTTGTGAGTCATAGAGCAGCGAACCATGGTTCTAACCAATAGTTAGGAGCTAACAAACCATTGGTTCGTTGGATGGTTCGCTAGGCAGTTAGTGTCACCTATAAATAGGTTGACTTGGTTAGAATAGAGTGAAGACTTGTCATATCTCTACATTCTGTGTGTGTTTCTCTCAAGCTTTCAATTAATACAAATCTCATTTGTATTTACTTTTGATTTCATCTCAATCTCGATATCACTAGGCTGTTCTTCTTTGTCAACGCTACTAAGGACCTATAGGTTCGCAATAATGAAAATTATTTGGGACCCTATTCACCTCTTTGGGCTTCTATTGAATCGAGAAATAGGTTTGATTGATTAGCAATCGATCAATCGCTCCACGTCCCTACAAGTGGTATCAGAGCTTTCTGGTTCCATTTGCTGATCAGATTCTGTGATTTTTCAGATTTCTAGAGAGAGAAAGTAGTTTTTGATCGTTTTTAATCAAATTTTCTCAAAACCGAGTGCATTTGATGTCAAGCTTGATTTCAAAACGTTCCCAGTGTGTTTTCATTGCTTACTGCTGCAAATTACAGTCCAAAACCTTCAAATTCGTGAAAATCCGAAAATTTCAGTCTGATTTGCCACTTGAGTCTGTTGGTTCGTCGGATAAAATTTTGGTTTGTTGGATGAGTTCTTTGGTGCGCTGATTGGTTCGCTAGGCAATCTTCTTATTTGGTTCGCCGTACCATTTAGTTCGCTAGGCAATCTTCAAGTTGGTTCGCTAGGCGATCTTCAAATTGGTTCGGAGCAGTTACAACGAACCAATTGGTTCGCAAGTGTTGGGAATCGAGTTTCCGACCCAACATGATTTGGATAGATGTGATAATACTCAACGGCCACTTAACGTCTACCGTCCCGACAACACGGTGAAGAACATGACAACTCAAGACACAAGACTCAACTAAAGAAGATGGCTCTAGTGAATATTATTTATTGTTTAAATATTGTCACTAGTTGGTAGTTTTACTATTATGCCCTTAGTGAGTTTTGTAGTATATATAGCAAGTCTTTCTCATGTGGAAGACTTGATGATGAGTGATACTTTGAGAGAGAGTTAGTCATGGTTCCTTGAAGCTTGTCGAGGGTTCATGAACTCACCTAGTAAGTTCATGATACCCGGGAATGTGTGGGGTAGGTAAAATGTAATCGTTATCTTTAATTATCTATCCTTCATGTTGTTTATCATCTATCTATCTTGTTCTTCATATCCATGTTTATGCTAGCTTTGCTCATCATCATCATCACATCTCAAACACCATCGTGTTCATATCCGGGTGTTCATTTGTTTCTACAAAAACGAGTTACACAAAGGCTCGATCCGCTTCCGCAACCAAGGTATTTGCCCACCACCTCGGTTTTTCAGCAAGTTCACTGGTTCACATGTTTTTTGGTTTGTCTGAATTGGTTCGGAGTTGGTTCGCTGGAAATTTTTGGTTCGTTGGGGAGAAAAAGTAAAGTTCACTAAAACAAACGTAACTTGAGTTCTGTTTGGAGTTACGAAACCCAATACCAGCCAAAACGACCGTCTCGACGAGATCTACAAGTTTACTGCCTTATGGCTAGTATCCTCCGTTTCGATACCCAAATTCAACTTTTAAGACCTCCGTTTTTTAGATTGAAGTTTTTTGCTTTCGGTATCGCAATTTCAAAATGAGTGATAATCGTTTTCCGCGATTCAAAGCACGATGCAAGCTCTTATTAACTATGATAATGAAATAGAAACAAGTCAGAAAGTTCCTAAGCTGCTCAAATTGGAAGATTATAATAGTTGGGTGAAACGATTCAAGGCATATGTTGGTACTAATGATATCGATCTTTGGTTAGCTTATACTGATCAATATGAATATCCAACTGGTTCCACTAGAAGGCCAATTGTGCAACGAAGTCTGACTGCTGAACAAAAGAAATCATAACAAGCTGAACAAAAGGCGTACGGAAATTTAATCATGGCATTACCCAAAGATTTGCTACATCAGTTTTCTGCTTATACTACATCAAAAGAATTATGGGATGCATTACAAAAACGATGTGAGGGTAATGATCAGTTCAAGATAAGTAAGCAAAAAGTTTTAAAGAAAGAATTCGATAATTTCAAGCATTATCTGAATGAAGATATTTCAAAGCTTATTACTAGTTTTTCACATTTGCTGAGTGAAATGACTTTAGTAAGTATCAAAAAGGAAGAAGCTGATTTGAAAGAGAAGTTACTAGAGGCATTACCTGAAAAATGAGAAAATTATGTAATGATGATTACTAATGATAAATAATATCCAGGGTTGTCATTCAACAGTTTGATTGAAAAGATACAAGCAAGAGATATGGAATTGAATGTCAACAGATCCATGCCTGCACAAGTACAAAATCCTGCCGCATATCATTGTGAAAATGATTCGACCATTAATGCTAAAAAGTCAAACATTTTTCAGTGAAGGTCCTACTACTGCTTTTCTTGTTGGAAAGTCTGAGAATTATGCTTATTCTCCAGGGTGCAATTTTACAATTCCAAATCAATCACCTCAGACTATATTTTCTACTAAAACAGTTGACGAACATGCTGCATTAATATCTGCTTTAATATCATAATCTTATGTTTTCATAATTGGTAACATTGGTGATGCTGAGTTGTTTAAAGATGATTTGAAATAGTTAGATGAGGATTATCTGAATGAATTAGATATGGGATGGCAGATGGCTATGTTAACTGAAAGAGCAAGAATATTCTTTCACAAAACTGGTAAAAAGGAAATTAATCCAAATGGAAAACTTGGCTTGGATTAATCAAAGGTTAAGTGTTTCAAGTGCTCAAAATTTGGATATTTTGCTCGTGAATGTAACAACCAAAAGGAAGCTAATACTTATAATCCAAAAGCCTTGGTTTCTCAAGTTGAAAAAGAATATGATTGGGGATGAGCTGCTAGTACTGATCATGTTGTCTTAACTACGATTTAAACTTCAGAGAGTTCCAATTCTGAGAAGAAAGCACAATCATCCATTGATGCTACCAAGTGTTATATTTACACGAATTCACCCGCTATAGTTTATGATTCTTCTCAAAATCAGTATTATACAATGTATCCTAATGAATATGATTTTCTTGCCAAAATTGTACATAGTGATGAAGAACTGACTGGTTCTGATTCTGAAAAAAGTTAATGTGAAATAGTAGTGGCAGATGCTACTGAAACTATCTCAAAAGAGCACAAAGAAGAGTGTGTTAAGTGTCAAGCTTATGTTGTTACGGACAAAAAAATTGAATCTTTGTTGAGGAGTAATAGTTTAATAACTGAAGAACTCAGGGTTGTGAAAGCTGATTTGGAGTGTTCACAACAACAGTATACTGATTTAGAAAAACTCAATGAGGTTTTGATGAAAGAGAAGAAAGAGTTGTTGGAAGAATGTGAAAAAGCTAACGCTGCAGCTAAAGAAGCCGCTGCAGATTTTGACGCTTTATTTGAGAAAAGTTATCCTGTTCAACTGAAATACAAAAAAGCTAATCAAATTGTTGTTGAGGCTGCTGAGAAAGTGATTAGTCTTCAAGAAGAACTTTCAAAACTTCATGATGACAATTTTCTTTTTCGAAATAAGTGTTGGAATGAAAAGTCTAAATAGAGAAATTTATGGGATTGTTACTGTGCTCTAGCTGTCAATTAGGAAAAAGGCTGTCATTGTTTCCTTTCTTGCTTCTTATTATTCCTATATAATGGGGTGTCATCATCATTGTAAAGACATAACAAACAATTCAATCTTATTCTTCCATTTACGTCTCTGTTATCATTTTTATCATGGCATCAAAGCAGTGTTTCTGATTTTGGGTTTACCACTCGTCATCTACCTGGCTACCATGTTGAGTAACCATGCTATAACTCAACAAAACTATACCCTCAAAAATAACCTTAATACCCAGACCCAAACATACAAACAAAATCGATGGGATCATCTCCCATCTACCAAAGCTACCTGCGACATCGAAGGTCTAATGCTCGTCGGAAAAGGGACCCAGTTGTAGTCGGTGAATGGTCAGATTCTTGCGGCCTGAATAACCGCCATGGACAACCCAAGAGCCATCGGCAGCGATGGCGACCTGGACATTGGTGTGGTGAAGGTGGAACGAACACCGGAACACGACCTGGACACCGGCAGTGGCGGCGAACTGGACATTGATGCAAATGAAGGCGTGAACGATCAGATTCTAGTGACCGGAACAACCACCGTGGATAACCCAAGAGCCACCGGCAATGGCGGCGACTTGCACATCGAGTGCATCGGCAGTGATATCGCTAATTTTGGGGAAGTGTACGGGTTTGAGGAATCCACCTCAAGCCCTAACTTTTTAAACTTAACATTTAATTCAAATTTACCAAACCAACCTCAAGGTTTTAAAAATTTAATTAACAGGTCCCTTTTATTCCATGAAAAGTTAGAAGACCCCTTACTTCTTTCTTAAAATATCACTAAATACCCAAAAGTTCTTCCCAACATACCAAAGTGTGGGAAAGCAAATGTCACAAAAGATTTTAAGAATAAAATAAATCTTGGATATTCGATTGTGGAGCAACCGACACATTGACATTTGAAGCCTCAGACATTGTGTTACAATCCAAACCAGAAAAACTCATATCCAAATGGCCAATGGGGGAGTTATGGCCGTAAAAGGGGGAAGAACGATTGAAATATATCCCACAATGAAATTGTCACATCCGTCACACAAATTTTTTGTCTATTAGCCACATTACCAAAGAGTTAAATTGTACTGTGCTGATGCATCCAAATTTTTGTATCTTACAGGATATCAGGACGGGTAAGATCATCGGACGTGGCAGTGAACACCAAGGATTATACTATGTGGATGAAGTGACTCAGCAGGGAACTGTGATGTTAGCTCATGGAAGTAGTGATAGAGACGCTTGGTTGTGGCATAGAAGACTTGGCCATCCATCAAACGGTTATTTACACCTTTTATTTCCAAAACTATTTCCTTCCAATAAACATTTAAATTGTGAAACCTGTATTGTAGCAAAAAGCCATAGACATACATTCAAACCGAATAATACTAGAGTGAATAATCCTTTCTTCTTAATTCATTCGGATGTTTGGGGTCCTGCAGAAGTTACCGGGGGGGGGGGGGGGGCAAAACTTTCGTTATTTTGTGATATTTGTGGATGATTGTACTCGAATGACATGAGCATATTTCTTAAAACACAAATCTGAAGTTTTTGAAAATTCACAATGTTCTATACCATGATCCAAACCCATTTCCATAAACACATTTAAATCCTTCGAGCTGACAATGGAGCAGAATTTGTTAATGACTCCATGAAACAGTTCATTCAAACAAAAGGAATCATTCACCAGACATATTGCCCACACACCCCAGAACAAAACGGGGTTGGCGAACGAAAAAACCGCATTCTCTTGGAAGTGACCCGAGCTATTCTCATTGAATCTCGGGTCCCTAAATATTTCTGGCCCGAAACTCTTGCTACTGCCACCTATCTTATCAATCGTCTCCCAACTAAAGCTCTTAAACTTAAAACCTCTATCCAAACCCTAGCTGAATTCACAAAACTTCCACCTATCCTTACCCTCTCTGTCTTTGTTCACATACCTAACACAAACCAAAGAAAACTCGACCCATGTGCCGAGAAATGCGTATTGGTGGTGATCTGAGCAATGAGGTTCATGTAACAGAACACTCGCCCAGGGAATTCCTCCAGGTAAGCGACTCTCGTCTAGAAGAACTCGTTGGCCAACCGCAGATCGGTGTAGGCCATGTTGACTCCATTCATGTGAGCATCCAGTGACTCTATAGCACCGAGTGTGGAAGCCTGGTGATGTTCCATGGCGGCTAGACGTGTCTCTAGTGGCGCCAGATTGGTCTAAGTGGGGAGTCTAGTGATCTCATCGTTGATCACCCCAAAGGCTCGCTCGTGACATTACGGTCATGTCACCAGTAGCAGTGGCCGCACTGCCAGCAGCAACGATGGGAATCAGGTGGTTCAAGGAGTCATCAGAGAGACAGGGGCACAATGGTCTCAGAAAACTCAATGGTAATGAGGACTGTCAGACAGTACCGACGGTGAGAATGTCCTGCTCTAGGCTGGACATCTCATGGTCCTTAGGGGAAGGCATGTACTCAGGCACGACTTGGCCTTTTCCAAAGGAATCAGATATGCAAATGACCTCTTCGGGAGTCATCTCTGTGATAATATTCCAGGAGAGAACATAGTTGGAACATGATAATAGTATCTAGAATAAAAGATATAAATGCATCAGTTGCAGTAATAATATAACTCATACAAATAAAACATAAGTTAACATAACCAATAGGATAAGGAAACTGGTCCTGCGTGCAAACGGCAGCTTCGGAGTGGGTTATAGTCCAGGTTTGGTTTTTGTTTATTTGTTTAACCTAGTTCGCTATAACCACGACTCTGATACCAATCTGTCACACCCCGGTCAACGGTTTAGGTGTGAGCGAGACGGGATCATAGTCGCAGATATACAGAACAACTTCTACTAAATTCAAACGTCATTTAAAACATAATACCATTCATTTTGCAGCAGAAAGTTGTGGTGAAATGATATTGTCTTACATTTGAATATAAGTCTTAGTTTGATATTAAAATCATAAAGCAGTTTATTTAAGATAGGTCGGGACTACGACTCCGGTAAAGCAGGGTCGAAAGTTACAGTGAAGCCCCATTTGCACGTCTTCCATGATAAGCTTAGATACCTGAGAAATCATGAGTTTAAAAGGTCAACATAAAGTTGGTGAGTTCACAGGTTTATGACACTATGGTAAGCCTGTAAAAATAGTTTAGAGTATGTTGGTAAAACAGTTTACGATATACTTAAATGTTATGTTGGTTTACTGTCGTGGTTGTAAGATCTCCCATGAACCTCAAATTCGAATACTAACGGATTACCCACTCATGACATTCTATCCCAAGAATACCCAACATGCTAGAATAACTGACGTGTACCCCTTGACAATGTACGAAGTCAGGATTGGAGCTACCAATCTGGACAGGTTGTCAACCCAAATAGATCTATTCACTAGTTATCGTTTCGAGCAGAACTAATCGAATTCAATTAATAGTGGGATTTCAGTTGTACTAACGTTTATAACGATAAAGTACCAGTTGTTTGGGATACGGAATGGAACATGTAGTCATACGGGCTAACAGGTAAACCATAACATTAAATAAAAACATTTTATCGGTTCATGATTTCTCCCCCATAAGTGTAAAACAGTTGTAAAGAAAAGGGGCCGTGAAACTCACATGATTCAGTGATGATGATGGATTACTGAGTGGCAACTAGCAAGTATAGTCCTAATAAAACATAAGACAATATGCATATGGGTCCACATAATCATTTGAGTAACGAACGTTACCCAAATGATACCGGTCAAGTCTTGACGTATAATCCAGTTTGTAGCGTTTGAAAACCCGTTAGTTAATCAGTTTAAAATCAGTAAATGCTAATGTTCACGTATGAAGGCATTTATGTAAATTGAATACAAGCAATGAGCAGGTGATCTCTTATTATGAAGGCCAGTTCAATCAAGTCTTGAACATTGTGTTAAATAATAATATTAATTATTATTTTTAGGTTCGCTCGATCCATTGAATATTTAATCGCGTTATGTTATAAATATATAACTAAGGTTCATAATTATTATGAAATAATTATTCTAACTTGTCGGAATAATTTATCAAATTATTACAAGTTAACGATTTGATGATTAAACACAAGTAGGTTAAATATTAAAGGATATTTTAATATTAAACTCATGTTCAAAAAATTAGGGTTTTTAAGTTAATATAATTATAATTATTATTAAAATAGTTACTATTAACAATCATGATGAGTTTAACTCAAATTGGGGTTTCTAAAACTCATACGAATAATTATTTGTCAAAAATAATTATTTACGTTTTGTTGCGTCGTAAAAACGTTTTTAAATCGTTAAAAGATCTCATTTCAAGTCAAACGTTTAAAATAAAACATTTGGTCCGGTTAAAACGTTTTGATTATTTTGATTTATTTTGAATAATAAAAAATGTTTAAAATATGTTTTTCATAATTTCTATAAGTCTCTTGATTTTATTCTTATAAAATCATATTTAAATAACTTTATTTATCAAATAAAGTTACGATTGTTATAAAAGACTTTTTATAGAATATTTCACCAACTTAAAACATTTTCTATTTTTGTATAAAATCCAAAGTTTTATACTTTTTACCGAATGTTTTATTTATAGTCTTTTACCATTTTTGTCATAAAATATATCTATATATATTTTATCCATTTCATTTTTATAAAATCCAAAACAAGCATTTTAAGTCTTGTTTTCTTAGAAATTATATTTTTATAGAATGTGACCATTTTATATAAATTCCGTGATGACATATTATGGTTTAAATTATCCAAGTAATTTTTATAAAATAACCAGCTTTGTTATTAAACCATAAAAATTCATTTAAAGTGTTTTAAGCCATGATTTTATATCCAAAGGTTAAGTGAACACATCTAACGTTCATATTAGTTCCATGTATGACACTAAACGTCATTTGTTCATGTTAATCGTCATTAGCATATGTTAACTTATAAACTAGATGCTTAATAATTAAAATCACAATTAACCATTCTAACCATTTATAATATATCAACACATGATAATATTAACATACAACCAACCAAAAATATGTAAACATCATGAATTAACCAAATGATCAATTTAACCCATCAAACTAGTAACATTAGTCATGGTTTTCATCTTTAAACAAAGACACTAACATTATTATGTTAGTAATCACAAGATGCTCATATTAGTTAATAATTCATAAGTTTTATTCCATGAGATTTTCATGGATGTATTCATCTAACTTAACCACATTTTCAAACCTTACAGTTATAAGGTTTTAGAAAACAAAGAAAAGGATAGAAAATAGTGTAGGTGTTTATGATAGTTAGAAAAGTTCGTGTTTTAACGGGTCGATTGTCAAGACTCGGGGAATCGTTTGGGACGTTTATAACGCATAGAAACGTAAACGATAATCGGTTAAAAAAGACTCACAATGGTTAAGGAAAAAAGGAAAACCGAGAGGAGGAATGAAAGGTGGCGGTTGTTTGTGGTGGTTCACGGCTGTGAACAGCGGCTCACGGCAGCAGTTTAGTGGTGGTCAGTAGCGATGCAGCGGTAGAAACTGGTGGCAGCAGCAGCCTGGCAGCAACAGTAGCGATCAGTAGGGCAGGGTGGGGGCGGTTTGTTGGTTGCCGAGAAGAAAGGAGGAAGAAAGGTGGCGACTTAGTGTGGTGGTTCACGGTTGTGAACTGCAGCGGCAGTAGAAACACCACAGCAGCAGCAACTCCGATCACAGCAGCACAGTGGCGGCTCTCGGCAGCAGTTCAACAGTAGCCCACGGCGGCAGCACAGGCAGCAGCTAGCGGCTGTGGTGGGGTGGTTTGCGGGTGTTTCACGGCTGCTGCACAACAGTGGCAGCAGCAGTAGAGGTGCACCAGCGGCAGTGGTGAGGGTTGTGGGTGATGGCGGTGGTTGATGGTGGTGGTGGTTGGTTGTTCACGGCAGGAAGGAGAAGAGGGGGAAAGGTGGTGGAGGATAAAGGTGATGGTGGTGTTGGGTTGCTCACCGAGAGGAAGAAGGAGAAGGGATGGGAAGGTGGTTCATGGTGGTGGGTTATAGTGGCTGAGGTGGATGGTGGTGATGCTGCCTAAACTGCCGAAAAAAAAGAAGATAGGGGAGGGAGATGAAGTTTACGTGAAAGAGAAAGAGAAGGGGGGAAGTGGGGAGTGTTTGTGTAAGGTGGTAAGTAAAGTAGGTGGTGGTTGAAGTGTGCAAGCTTTCAAATTACTATTTAGCAATGATAAGCTAAGTGTAGGGGAGTGATGTGGGTCAAGCAATCTTCACAAGTCACAATTTTTATAAAAGTGGTGACTACCACACAATTTTAATATTAGCCCAAGTGTAGGTGATTGTTTTTATAAAAATAAATCTTGGTTTATAAAAAGCTTGTCATGTTTTATAAAAAGATGTGGTGTATCGTAATGCTTATAAAGCATATGGTTATTAGAGAAGAAATACCCCACAACATTCATATTTAAACAATGTAATAAAAGATATACAAGTTCATGACAATTTTTATAAAAATAATAAGTGGTATAATCTTTTATAAAAATTGCAAAGTTGATGGCTCAAATTATAAAAATAACCCATTAGGCTTTGGACTTTAAATTGGGCCTAAAATATTTAAAGAGAAATGTAATCGGGCCAGTTTATCGGTTATGGGCCGTACGGGTCCAAACGGGGCGCCGGTTCGAGGTCCGTGTCCGTTATGCATCAGTTGAGGTTATGGGTCGCCACAATTGTTCGGATTATTAAGTTTGAGTAACGAGTCGAAGTTTCGGGCTCGGTTTAAATGTTTTAGGCTTATTGGGCTTATTGGGCCTATTGGGCCTAGTTGGGCCCAATTGGATGATCGGTGGGTTTTAGGCTTAAGTCTTGACAATGATTTCGGTTTATAATGTTTTTATTTCATAAAAACAATTGTTTAAGTCGGTTATAATAGTTTTCAGAAATCAGTCATAGTTTTCAGTTTTTCTTACGGTTACGGATAACGTTTTCAGTTTGTCAGTTCGTAACAGTTTTGAGCTCGATCGTCTAGATTTTTTAAAACCGAATAATTTTAGATGATCGATCGCCTATCAGTTTGACGTGTCGGTTATATAAATGTTCGACACCGGTTCCGGATAAAATATAAAAATACATTTTATATTTATTTTTCTTGTTATCGAAGTTCCATGATTTATACATGAAATCTTTATGCATTTAACGAGTATACGCTTCTAGTACGAACGCGGGATTAGTTTTACGTCATCAGTTAGCAGTCAGGCACAGTAATTAACAGTTTAAACAGTGATCAGATTGGTTAATTCACATTAATACTTAATTAAAAAGTCAAAGCAAAGAGGTTTGACCTAGGGTTTCGGACGAGGTGTCACATTATCAAAGGTCCGAGATAAGTTGTCTCGAAAGAAACAAACTGTCCGGAGTAACTTACTTTACATCGGAAAACTTTTTATCTCGAAAGCTCAAGTGTTACCTTGGAAGTGGATAAGCTCCATAGATAACTCAAGTTACCTCGATAAGGCGAGTTATCTCGGTCAACTTGTTTGTATCCACTTGTTCCGACAGACATGTTGTTCTGTCTGACACTCAAGCAACTTCCCGCCATATCTGATGTCGACAACTTATCTTCTAAACTAGATTAATATATTTCTAGTTCACTGTATCTTGTTTTAGCAGTCTAGATTGATCGTAGAGAAATCAAGGGCTCTCCTTGATTTCTTAGGCACTATATATAGTTTCTTGTACATTTGTACCACCCCAAATTTCATAGATACATGATATATATAGTAAATATGTGTATATATTTACAAATACCTAAGCTTAACTGATAAATGTGGTAAACTATGCACTAGATAGATTGCATGTTAGAAATACACGTTTTATAGCTAACATGATGAAATATATGAATAACATAATGATACATGTGTGAATTGATGAATATATGCGTGTAAATACGTGTCTTAATAGCTAACGGGAAAGTAAAAGGACTAAAAGTGTAATTTATGCAAAGAAATAAAAGTATACGAATATTATACGTATTTATATTTATTATAAGTATTTCGAGGCTTAAAAATAAGTAAAGATATGTCCTAACATGATTCGTAACATGAAATGATAAGTATTGTAAAGTTTGAGGGGCTAAAACGTAATTTAGAAAATAATAAAGAAAAAAATATATAAATGTATATATATGTTCGTACGAATCCCGAGCCTTAGAAACCTTAGAAAATGTTAGAAATATGTCCCATAAGGTTTTGGTACATAAAATGATAAAAGGTTAGAAGTTTAAGGGCTAGAAATGCATTAAACCTAAGTACAAGGGCAAAATATGCCAAAAACCAAATCCTGGTCGGAAATTAGTGGCTCGCGTATCGTGAGCCATGACCATCTGATTGGCAGTGATATCGCTAATTTTGGGGAAGTGTACGGGTTTGAGGAATCCACCTCAAGCCCTAACTTTTTAAACTTAACATTCAATTCAAATTTACCAAACCAACCTCAAGGTTTTAAAAATTTAATTAACAGGTCCCTTTTATTCCATGAAAAGTTAGAAGACCCCTTACTTCTTTCTTAAAATATCACTAAATACCCAAAAGTTCTTCCCAACATACCAAAGTGTGGGAAAGCAAATGTCACAAAAGATTTTAAGAATAAAATAAATCTTGGATATTCGATTATGGAGCAACCGACACATTGACATTTGAAGCCTCAGACATTGTGTTACAATCCAAACCAGAAAAAACTCATATCCAAATGGCCAATGGGGGAGTTGTGGCCGTAAAAGGGGGAAGAACGATTGAAATATCTCCCACAATGAAATTGTCACATCCGTCACACAAATTTTTTGTCTATTAGCCACATTACCAAAGAGTTAAATTGTACTGTGCTGATGCATCCAAATTTTTGTATCTTACAGGATATCAGGACGGGTAAGATCATCGGACGTGGCAGTGAACACCAAGGATTATACTATGTGGATGAAGTGACTCAGCAGGGAACTGTGATGTTAGCTCATGGAAGTAGTGATAGAGACGCTTGGTTGTGGCATAGAAGACTTGGCCATCCATCAAACGGTTATTTACACCTTTTATTTCCAAAACTATTTCCTTCCAATAAACATTTAAATTGTGAAACCTGTATTGTAGCAAAAAGCCATAGACATACATTCAAACCGAATAATACTAGAGTGAATAATCCTTTCTTCTTAATTCATTCGGATGTTTGGTGTCCTGCAGAAGTTACCGGGGGGGGGGGGGGCAAAACTTTCGTTATTTTGTGATATTTGTGGATGATTGTACCCGAATGACATGGGCATATTTCTTAAAACACAAATCTGAAGTTTTTGAAAATTCACAATGTTCTATACCATGATCCAAACCCATTTCCATAAACACATTTAAATCCTTCGAGCTGACAATGGAGCAGAATTTGTTAATGACTCCATGAAACAGTTCATTCAAACAAAAGGAATCATTCACCAGACATCTTGCCCACACACCCCAGAACAAAACGGGGTTGCCGAACGAAAAAACCGCATTCTCTTGGAAGTGACCCGAGCTATTCTCATTGAATCTCGGGTCCCTAAATATTTCTGGCCCGAAACTCTTGCTACTGCCACCTATCTTATCAATCGTCTCCCAACTAAAGCTCTTAAACTTAAAACCTCTATCCAAACCCTAGCTGAATTCACAAAACTTCCACCTATATGTGTTTTTTTTTTTAAATAAAGTTAGCATACAAAAGGTCATTTGAAAAAAGTTAGATTTCAAACTAAATAAACATTTTGCTTTATTAAACCAAATAAAATTTTAAATGTTAGTAACCATATTATTGGATGAAGAAAAATTGCTTGGACACAATTTGAAACCCATTTTAAAGTCACAGAGCAAAACTTGGTGTGGCAATTCCAACGCCTACAACTCACTCAAGCAACTCTCACCCAAAAGAGTGGTGTTTCACAGTGTGGTTTGGACTCACGCATACCGCATGGCCACGTTTTTAATACCACAACGGATTAAAACTTGGATGTTTATTTTTAATTAGTTATGATAACCGTCATTTGTATTTTTGTATATTCGTGTTACGTATCAATTAGTAATCAACATACAAGATCAATAAATAGAAGGGAAGAAGGAACACAGAGAAGAAGAAGGGATAAACCCATAAGCCCAAATCAATTCATCAATAATGATTCTTGTTTCCAAATTTGTTTATGTACTTAAAAGTAATACACATAAACCCCTTATAGTATCTAACAATTTACAATTGACTCCCTCTATCATTTATACCATAACAGATCGTTAGTTTAAAAGCTAGTGATAAAGAACAATAAACTAAACATACACAATAAAATAAAGAAATTGCACAAAATAACCACATTGGAGAAAGATAATAAAAAATGCAAAGATTGTAAAAAAGACTAAATAATAATAATAATAATAATAATAATAATAATAATAATAATAATAATAATAATAATAATAATAATAATAATAAACTAGTTAAAAACGAGTTAGTATGAAACTTTTAATTATTTTATAAAATAAGGGGAAAATAATAATTCTGTAATTATTTTTAATAAAATAAATCAAAATGAGTAAATTAAAAAGAATCATTAAGAAAAAGAAATATGTGATTTTAATTTTTAAATATGGTAAATATGAAAGTAAAAAGGATTTGACTAAATTACAGCTTTTAACCTTTATACTTTACAAAACTTTGGATTTTTATATACCGCTCCTTCTCCATCTCTCCCCCTCTTTGATCGGCGCCCTGTTGGGCTAGATTTATTTAAGCCATGAACATTAGTATTGGGCTTAGTTTAACTTAGTTTTGGGCTTGTTATTTATTAAGTTATTGGGCTTAATGTAGTTTACTATTGGGCCATGTGGGCTTCTTTAATAGATTACGATTCTTGTAATAGGGGTTACATGAGGCACTATATAAGCCTCATGTGTTTATGATTTTGGTAAGCTTTTCAATACAACTTTCAAGTTCACGATTTCTTCTTGGTTCTTCTTGTTTGATCAGCTTCCAAGTGGTGTATCTCATTCAAGATTCAATCTTTATCTTAGATTGAATCTATTTCATCTACTTGTTTCTTGAATCAATCGTATTTGAGGATTCCGCACTCACTTACGATCATATATCGTGTAGGTGGTTTGATCTCGGACCTACAATTGGTATTAGAGCTAAGAATCATTGATTCGAGGCTCACACGATATTGATTCAAGCAGATCTCTGGGTTATAGTTCTTGTTTTTGAAGATTTGAAGGGTTTCTAGGCGTTTACGATTTCTCCTGCTTCTGTTCTTCAAGCTTACAACAGGGTTTCTGGGTTTTATTGGTGTTTACGATGGTTTTGCTTAAAGATATTCATCAGTTTTGAGTTTCCGATTTCAAGATTTCATTTTTATCGAGTTTCCGATCCGGCAGTTGGTGTTTACGATTTTTCTTGATCGTAATTGGGGTTTACGACTTTGCTTTACCGGAATCTCGAGATCGTAATCGTGTTTACGATCGCTCTAATCGGAATCTGGTGTTTACGACTTCCGGAGTCGTAATCAGGTGTCGTAATCACAGTTTACGACATTTTAAGGCGGTTTTGGTGTTTACGATTTGGAGCTTTATCGGAAACAGAGTTCACGATCGTAATTAGCAGTTTACGA
>JBCNJP010000006.1:3671408-3686544 GCA_039602395.1 Deinandra increscens subsp. villosa | reverse complement strand
ATGACTACTAGGAAGCAAATCAAGCATTCGAATGATAATATAACTCTATCATGCAATACGAATCATAATGAGTTATACTAAAATCATCTTGTAATAAGCAAACATCAATCCATAACGTTGAATTAGTCAAGAATCATCTAAACCTAAATGATGAACAAACTAGCCTAACATTATCATACTCAAATCTGGTTCATACATAATCAAAACAGAAACTAAAGACAAAACAATCGCAAACCGAATGATAGACGCGTAGTAGCGTCGATCGAGTGATGATTCCTCAACTTCTAGACCTTCTCGAGCTCTCAAATCTTCTTCTCTGGCTTCCTACGATCGTAACAGGGGCCTAATGGCCGTCCCCAGCAGTATGGAACTTCCCCCTTCGTTCCTAAGCATCATGCTCTATTTATAGGCCCGAAATTAGGATTTTTCACGAAAAGTGGCCGTAAAGGGTCGTTCTATGGTCACGGGCCGTTACGGACCATGGTTGACTTTTTCAACAATAACCTTGAAACGTTCATAACTTCTTCGTTATAACTCAGAATTGACCCTCGTTTTCGCTTGCGTTCATCATTTTCCATGCTCTATCATCTCAAGTAAATTTCATACCATCATGAGGCTGGAAGATGAAGAATCAAATTCTTAATCTCTAAGCTAAATGTTCCGGTTTTCATCTGATTCTTTGTATCTTCTCTGTTTTTCATTGTTTTTCTCCAAATCTCCACCAAGGCTTCTAGAAACACAATATAACACACTTTAAGTATCTAAGCCTCTTATTCATTCAAAACATATAGAAAAACGTATAGAATGATGGGAATTATTGCCAGAAATGATGTGCAGTTACAAGCACATTGATACGGATTCGTATAAGCGGGTGATGATAAACCTAGGCTAAACCTAGCGGCAACGACCTTGGCCAACCAAGAACCGTCGACGGTTTGATATCCGGCCAACCGGAGCTATCGATTGAACAAAACCTGTTCAACAAGAAAAAACTTTTCTTTATTCAAAATTCAACTCCCCTAATTGTGAGATACAATTGTGTTTAAATAGAGAAACAAATAATAGAAAACCTAATTAATCTAGGAAACTATTAAATAATAATATAACCTATTCAAAATAATATAAAAGATAGAGTAGAGAACAAGAAACCCGATAGGGTTCAGATTCCCTAGTTGCGAACCGGGTCCGAATACGGATCAACCGGATCCGTATCATCCTCCCCTTCTTTGAAAAACTCGTCCTCGAGTTTTAACATCGGATCAAAACCACCAGGATCAAACGGAATATCCCAGCGTCTTCCTCTCAACATCGTCACGAGCAAGATCATCACGACCAACTCTATAAGTTCATTTTTATTTTTGCATGTCGTTCGAGTCGGCTTTAAGCGAGCTCCATTCGGACCGGTGGGCCCCGGGTCTATTGGATTGTCTGGTCCTCCCACACCCTTCTTTCTCTCCCCCTCTTCGAAAAAGACTCGTCCTCGAGTCTTGAGAACGTCGAAGAGGTCATCACCATGTTTTCTGGAGCGGACAACATACTTTAACACCTCGAACAAATCATACTTGTGACGTGGAAGCTTATAATACCATTGCATAACCAAGAAATCCCATAGATACTTACGTACAATCCCAACAACTTGTCTCACAAGTTCAAATTTTGAATTATCCATGTTAAATAGGAAAAGATCACGACGATTTAACTTGTTTAATCCATAACATTTAGAACATAATATTTGTGAATATCTAAAAGTCTTCTGGATAATCCCAAATCTTGTGGCGACATACATGGGAATTAACATGCTTTTTATTTTTCTTCCAAAATTAAATTCCCATTTGAATATGTCAAAATTTCCGAAATAGAGCAATGCTAATAATGCCTTCAAATTAGGTTGTAACGTTAATCCCCCAAGAACAACCCTTTTGCTTGCATCCCACCAATATGGTAACTTTTGACGAAAGAAATTCCATAACTCACGAATAGAAGTCATATCAAAAAAGAATTCCATGAGAACTGAATTCCGTAATTCACGATAATATATACAATCCACCATCATCGAATTAACCACAGTTAAAACTGAGTCCAATTTCGGACGGCTTGCCCTCCCATCAAGTTTGAAATCTTGCAACCTTTTTACACCCCAATTCAATTCACGCTCATACCTACAAGATAGCGGCTCCAACTTGAATTCTATACCTAAATTCGAATTATGAAATAAAATAATCTCAATAAAAGAATCTCCCGCGGATAACTTGTATGAACCAAATTGACACAAACCCATATGTTGAGATTCCACACTTGTAGGATATTCCCCCAAAATTTCGAACTGCATGATCTCATCTTTTACAAAATTACTTGAAAAAAGATTAATCAAATTATTAACTTCCAAATGCCTATCCAATTCCAATCTTTGAAGTTTCGTGAGACAAAATTCACGCCAAAAATTTTGGCCAAATTTTATTTTCCTCATAAGCTCCGTCGACGAACATATCGAGTTTAGACGGAAAAACAAATCTAAAATTACCTGTGACAATTGATGTGAACTAAGACGGTTGAAAACCGAGTTTGGTGGCTGAGTGTGAGCGGCAGCTGTGGAAGTAGAGGTGGGCGAGGAAACGGGTGTTGATGCGAAGTGCGCGGGTGGTGCGGCTTGCGCAGGTGTTGACGTGGTGTGCGCGGATGGCGCGGGTTTTGTCGGCGGGGAAGCCGATGGCGGAAACGTAATCCACCCAAGAAATACCTGGATGCGGAGACACTCTTCCGCATCGGGTATCACCCCGTCTTCATCATATATCGGTGCGTCTTCAAACAGTAGTTCAAGTTCACGAACCCGTTGTTGTAACCTTTCGATCTCAGCAACGTCACATGGGTCACGTTGTTCCTGCCCGTTGCCTCCGGCGGCGAATCTACGGTGCTGACGACGATCTCCCTCACGATCCGACATCCTGAGAAACCTGAGCTCTGAATACCACTTGATACGGATTCGTATAAGCGGGTGAAGATAACCTAGGCTAAAACCTAGCGGCGAAGACGCTTGGCCAACCAAGTCGCCGACGACGGTGTGATATCCGGCCAACCGGAACTATCAATGAACAAAACCTGTTCAACAAGAAAAAACTTTTCTTTATTCAAAATTTCAACTCCCCTAATTGTGAGATACAATTGTGTTTATATAGAGAAACAAATAACAGAAAACCTAATTAATCTAGGAAACTATTAAATAATAATATAACCTATTCAAAATAATATAAAAGATAGAGTAGAGAACAAGAAACCCGATAGGGTTCAGATTCCGTAGTTGTGAACCGGGTCCGAATACGGATCAACCGGATCCGTATCACACATCATGTAGGCACGTCCCAATTCGGTCTTAGACAAGTGTAATTCTTACCTTTACACATTTTTCTATGTTTCATATATCTTTGCTTACCTTTGCTTAAAAATTGATCGTAACATTTTCTAAAATCATTTTTGAAATCACAAACTACTTCAACATTGAGATCATCTTTCACAACCAAATTTATAATATGGGCCACACAATGAGCATGAAAAAAACGCTCCGTTGCAAATAGGTTTTGTGATTTAATTTTAAGTTTTCAGCCATCGTAGTGTTGTTTGAAGCATTATCAAAAGACAAGGAATTTTTTTTGTTTTCCAATTTAAAAGTTCTTATTACGTAATCTAATAATTGAAAAATATTTTCTCCCATGTGTGGATATCCAAACAATTCAAAAGCAACCGTATGTGTCATCATTTGCTATGATGAATGATCTATCTAATGACCGGTAACATAAAGGTACGAATCCGGTAAATTGTGAGGAGCCGACCAAACATCGGTGGTTGAGTTTACATCGGTTTGCAAGTTTTCAAAAAGTGTAACTAAATCTTTTTTTGCAATGTTCCCCGTAGTTTTAAACAATCACGTCTAATAGTAGTGCGACTTACTTAAGCGGGTTAGATAGTATCCCAAAGCAAACTTATTAAGCGAGGGTTGTCGAAGTGGTCAAAGGGTAGAGCTTCTTGAATCACAAACTCTGTCATTCGGTCATGAATAATACTTAAGTCGAGATTAAATACGTCAATAAATATGTCACCATGACTCCCTATTTGTGCTATCGGTAGCCGAGCATTCTTTCATCGCCTTTCAAGATTGGTTCATATGTATTCTCAAAGTTGAGTTTGCGCATGCCTCAAGAAGTAGACCACACGCATTGCAACATGCTTTTTGACGATCGTTCGACATTTCGCATAAGTCGAATTTGGACCGAACTTCCTTGTTTTTAGTTGTTTCCAATATCCTCACAATAATATTGTTTGAGGATGCACCAACACCAATGGATGCTTCAGTTAGGTTTGCCATGATGTTTGCGTTTTTGAAAGAGTTTTTGAATGTTGTAATTAACCCATAATATGACACTAATATTTATACTAAATAAGAGGAGCACTAGGGGGATGGGGGGGGGGGGGGTGGGTTGGAATATAACAAACTGTTAAAAATTAAAGCCCAACGACTATAAGGCCGTAAAACAACTATAATATCCTCACAAAAACATTGCTTGAGGATGCACCAACACCAATGGATGCTTCAGTTAGGTTTGCCATGATGTTTGCGTTTTTGAAAGAGTTTTTTACTGTTGTAATTAACCCATAACATGACACTAATATTTATACAAAATAAGAGGAGCACTAGGGGGGTGGGGGTTGGGGGTTTGGGTTATAACAAACTGTTAAAAATTAAAGCCCATCGACTATAATGCCGTAAAACAACTATATTTCCTACCAACTCTCGTCCAAGTCCAATGGCTAGAAACGGTTATCAGGTCAGTTTCTAGATTGATTCTAGAATCGATTCTTGCTCAAACAAGTTCCTAGTTCCCAAACTCAAAACCGGTTAAAGACACGCGGTTCTGAACCGGTTCTCCCAAAAGCGATTCAAAATTGGTTCCGATTCGGCATCGATTCAGCGGTTCCGGTTATGAAACAAGTTTTTTTGTGCACATGTACTCAATGGTGAAGGTGGTGTTATTTAATAAAATTGTAAAAAAAACAGAGTATTTTAGTAGGTAGTTTTAATAAACAATTTGATACTAACATTATTTGAATTATTTATTATCATGATTTGCTAATTTACTTGTGCTCGTACAGAGGTGTATATTTAATGTAGGATTCTTATTTATCTTGTTCTTGTTTCTTATGAGATTAGGAATACGTTTATTCGTTCAGGTTTGGTGATTGAACAACAATCTTTTAGTTTATTTATATAATTATAATTCTCTTTTGTTGATTTCGAATGGTGCTTAACAATTACTTGGATCCTTAATTGTTAAGTTTTAAATTTATTTCATTTCTTGCCAATTGTCTTGACTAAGACAACATTCTAGTTGGTGTCCTTATTTTGGTATGGAATGTTAAGTAGCATCACCGAATTACTTGTTCTTTTGTGAATATTTTATGATAAAGTTGTAATCAACTTATGTCGACGTAAAGTTTTCCTAATAATCAAGCAAGTTTTAGATTGTCTATTGCTAACTTGAACACCGGGTGTGATCACATTTATTACTTATTTTTGTTCTCATTTGCATTTTTTGTCTAAAAGTCAAATTAAAGTTTTCTTTTTAGGTAATTTAGATAATTTAGTATAAATAATTAACTAGAATGTATAACACTAACCACAGGCTCATCATGGATACGATGCCTGATGGCGTCGTTAGGTTTTCGATGGCTGAGCCCGGTAAGGTGAGACACATTATGGGGGTCCCGGAACCTGCCACTGTTGTCGATGTGGCCATCCCCAATAGCTCGTTTGTCCTGGATGGGGAGTTACTCGACAGGGTTTTCAAGGTGCGTGTCACGACAGTCAAGAGCATCCCTCCTAGCTGCAGGTTGGCGTTCTCCCATGCTTTAAAGTCTGCTCTCCTCGGGGTGGTAGCTCAACCCGGGTCTGTGGACGCTTGGGTGAGGTTGTTGCTTCTCCCTCGCTGTACGTTAAGGGTTTTCAGACCTCAAAGTCGACAAGAAAGTAGGTCTGGGAACAGAAAAGCCTTGCAATGCCAACTCATAATGACTTCCCTAGCCAAATGGGGGAAGGAGGACGGTATTGAATCGCTTGTTAACAGCCTTTTCGACAGCTCTAAGGAAGGGGGCGGTGGTCAGCAGCGTGGTGGTTTTGATAAAGATACATCTGCTAGTACGAACATCAAGCAGTGTCTTCGGAAGATTGCGGATGGCCATTTCACAACGGCGGTGAAAGTGCTTTGCCCGTCCGGTGTTGCGCCTTATAATGGGGATACCATATTCGCTCTTGAGGCCAAGCATCCTCACATGCCGCCCCCATCCTTGCCGACTGTTGCTTATTCAGAGCCTCCCATGGTGGCGAACGTTGGTTGTGTTATGGGGTGCGTTAAATCGTTCCCTAAAGGGATATCGTGTGGGAGGGATGGTCTGAGGGCACAACACATTCTTGATGCTCTATGTGGGGAGGGCTCCGCCATTGCCAATGATCTTCTAGAGGCTATTACTTTGGTGGTTAATTTGTGGCTAGGGGGGAGATGCCCCGGTTGTCTGGCGGAGTTTGTTGCTTCTGCTCCCCTTACCCCGCTTCTGAAACCTGATACTGGGATCCGACCGATTGCGGTTGGTACTATCTGGAGACGTCTGGTTTCCAAGGTTGCTATGAAAGGGGTTGGTTAGGTTATGGCGCAATACCTCAATAATTTTCAATTCGGGGTTGGTGTATCGGGAGGGGCGGAGGCCATTTTGCACAGCGTTAACCGTGTTTTAGGAGATCGTCACGAGGATGGGTCCTTGGCCATGCTTACCGTAGATTTTTCTAATGCCTTTAACCTGGTTGACAGATCGTCCTTGCTTCATGAGGTTAGGGTGAGGTGCCCTTCTATTTCGTCTTGGGTTGAGTTTTTGTATGGGCAGCCTGCTAGACTATATCTCGGGGATAATCATATCTGGTCAGCTACGGGGGTTCAGCAAGGTGATCCTTTGGGGCCTCTCCTCTTCGCGCTTGTTTTGCACCCCTTGGTTCACCAGATCAGGGACAATTGCAAACTTCTCCTTCATGCGTGGTACCTCGATGATGGTACTGTTATTGGGGATGTTGAGGAGGTTGCCAAAGTGCTGGACATCATTAAAGATAAGGGGCCTTCCTTGGGGCTTGCGCTCAACATTAGAAAAACTGAGCTCTTCTGGCCTTCTTGTGACGGTAGGAAGCCCAGTGCGGGGCTCTTCCCAGAGAATATTGGCAGACCTGGCCTAGGGGTGAAACTCTTAGGGGGAGCTGTTAGTCGGAATGCAGAGTTTATCCAGGGTTTGGCTTCGAAGAGAGCTTCCAACGCTGTTGATCTGATCCGCCTCCTCCCCAAGCTGGGGGATCCGCAGAGCGAACTTCTTCTGCTGCGCTCGTGTATGGGTATAGCCAAACTTTTCTTTGGGTTAAGGACATGTCCTCCGTTACACATGTTGGGGGCTGCCTCCTTTTTTGATAAAGAATTGCGCACGACTATCGAGAATCTGGTGGTGTGTGGGGGGCCCTTCTTTGGGGATCTCCAATGGCGGATTGCCTCATTACCCATCAGGTGTGGGGGGGCTTGGATTATATTCTGCGGTTGAGGCTTCCTCGTTTGCCTTTGTGGCATCAAGGGCGCAATCTTGGGTGCTTCAGGATCATATTTTGAGGGAAAGTGGGATATGTGACATGGACACGGAGTATGCGGGCGCATTGGACCGTCTTCGGGATGTTACTCTAGACTTTGACTTGAGCGGTTTCACTGAAAAGGACACCGCCCCCTCTAAAGCCCAACAAGTTTTGGCGAGTGCCCTTTTTGGTAAAATCATGCAAGAGATGGAAGTGAAGTTTGACATGACCGTAAGACAAAAAGTCGTGTTTGGATGTTTACAAGCGCCACATGCCCAAGATTTCCTCCGGGCTATCCCTATCGAGGGGTTAGGCTAGCATATGTCTCCGGTGGAATATCGTGCCATTCTTAAATACCGCCTCATGATTCCCATTTTTCCGGCTGATGAGAGATGCCCCATTTGTCGCAAGGCGTGTTTGGATTCGTTCGGGGAACATGTTGTCCATTGCAAAGAACTCCCGGGGTTTAAATACCGACACGATTTTGTTAGGGATGTTCTATTCGACATATTCAAGCGCGCGGGGATCTCAGCGAAGAAGGAAGCTCCGGTCAACTTCCTAACGGACCCGTCTGATGGGCGATCGACTCTTAGACCGGCAGACATCTTGGTATTTGGGTGGGTAGGGGGGAAGCATGCATGCATGGATCTTACTGGGGTCTCCCCTCTGGTGGGCCTGGGGGCCGGGGAGTTCAAAGTGGGGCAGGCGGCTTCTAGGGCTGCGATTGGAAAAGTGAACAAGCATGAGAAAGCGTGCATTGAAAATCAACACGTGTTTGTTCCTTTTGCCTTTGACACTTTTGGGTCCCTCGCCTCTGAGGCCGTGGAAACCTTGAATAGAGTTCAACGGGTCATGCATGGTAATGTGGTGACCTCTGGTGCTAGGGATGTTGTTTTCACGAGGCTTAGTTTTGCTATCCAGAAAGGCTTAGCGGCGTAGCTTGTTGCCCGCCTCCCTTGCCCGTCAGGGTGATTGTCCACTTGTATTTGAATATGTATGTTATTTACCAAATTAATGAAAGTTTTCTTCATTAAGTTAAAAAAAATGCCTGATTTACCCTACCTTAATACCTAAGTTGATTACGTATTTTATGATCTTAATGACAAGCCACCAATGGTATTCTCTCTATTTGGGACCCTTTGGCATTTTTTTCAAGTCCTCAATTTAGTATACTGATAATCTTGTGATTGTTAAAGGGGAATGGACTTTCCTTTATGTGAGGTGCTATATGGTGCATGTTTACGCTCATTAACATGAGATGAAAAAAGGGCTTTAGCATTACATCCTATTATTCATGGGTCGTAACACGGGTATGTTCCTAATTTTTGGTGACTTTAATTCCGTTAGAAGTGAATCTGAAAGGGTGAGTTCTATTTTCTTTCATGCAAATGTTAGGAAATTTAATGACTTCATCAGCTGTGGTGATTTGAATGATTTTCCATCGGATAGTTATCACTTTACTTGTGCGGACTCTAAATGCCTAAAAGCTAGCAAGCTTGACAAGGTTCTTATTTTAGAGGACATGTTCTCTTCAATTCCTAGTTTAGAGGTGATCACTTTAGAAAGATCGCTGATCATCGCCCTATCCTATTGAAAAAAAGGTGGTAGATTTTGGCTCATTTTGTAACATTTGCATTTTACTCGGTTGCAAAACCTGCCCATTTGAAATTTCACGCTTTCCCGACTTTCGGTTTAATAAGTACCGGAAGAATTTTTGAGTATTTATATTGATGTGTTCGGAACTATACCGAAAAATACTAATTAAACCTAGACATAATCCTAGACCTAGACACACTTAATTTTACCGAATTTCCTAAAACTAACCGAACCTAAAGGCAAGTGTACCTATCGGTGTTGGTATAGCCTATGGAAGACCGGGATTATCGAACCATAGAGACACTATGTAGATAGACTCAACCTAGGACCTAATAGATGGAAATTTGAGTCGATTGGTTTTGAAGGATTTAATTTTAACTAATGTAACTAACTTAACAACTAGCAACCGAAAACAATAAAACTTTAGGATAAACTCAGATGATCGGGAACATACCACCTAGACCTGGATACATAATCAACATCCATAACTCTACCTCAGCTATGACACTCTGATAGTGGTTAGTTCACCTTTTAAGATCTTCCAAGCTAATGACTCTAACGCTCGAACAGGAGTTCACCTTTTGGGTACGTCCTACCTCAACTAAATCTAACCACCCTCGAAACAATCTAAGGCACCCTAGGCTAGCAGGAGCTACCACTAATAACTACAACTGACACGGCATAGCAAACTGACTAACTTCCTAGGGCACTCCTTTCCCGAAGACGTGTTATCCTAAGTTATAAACCAACCCAACTACCCGACCTAACTATCACCTCCCAGATTGTCTAATTAGGGCAGCCCACAAGAGTCAAGATATTCACCAAAATACTAAACTATGATCAACCAAAGAGTTAACCTAATCAACTACAAACACACAGTCACGCAATTGATTACCCAACCCAAAATGAAAGACATTCGCAGACTAAGAAGTTTAGCACATTAATTACAACCCTAAATCAAGTGTTCATATGCATACAATTATGATAATAGTGGAGTTTAAATAATCATTACATCAATCAAGCAATCATAGCCAAAATAAAGTTGTAATTGTCAACTAATCATCCAATTGGTCTAGATGGTACAATCAGTTTAGCTAACAATCATATTTGGTTCACAAATAAACATAAAGTCTAAAACTTCAGCAGAAAACATGGTCGAATAAACTGATTACAAAGAAATCAAGAAGAGATATAAACCGAACGATTGATTTGTAGTCGAAAGATTTGATCCAAGCCTTCCCCCATTGATTCCATGTTGTTCCTTAACTCCAGAATTCGTCCAAAATTGCCCAGACTCGGCAACAGGTAAAAAGTACCGAATGAATGACTTAATCTCGAATTTAAAGGTAAGCCCTAAAATTCCAAAAAAAACCTCCTCTAAGTGTATCGCTTAGAGGGTTGGTTACGGTAGGCGATACGCATGGAACGCACTAGGCGACAATTTAGTTGGGCACCGCCTTGTTGACTTCCGTTGACCAAACCTCCCCTAGCGTATCGCTTGGGGCACTTTACTCCCTAGGCGATACGCCTAGGGCTCCTTGTTCATCACTTCTTCTTTTTTCTTCCTTTTTCTTCCTTTTTTTCCGTCCGTCTTTTCCAATCCTCTCGTGGCCTTGGGAAATGAAAAATCATCTACGAAAACACAATAAAACATAAATAAAGACCCAATAACGGACAATGACTCAAAACACATAAAATGACACAAAATGAGACTAAAATTGACTCGAACCTTATACAATTTAAACGGGAAAATCATATGTGTTTACAACACATCATAAGCCTCCAAATAATGTTTTTGAATGACCTATAGTCATTTTTCAAAACAAGGTATTTAATTAATAATCTTTTGGGCCAATTGGGTTTCTCGAAGCAAAAATAAAGCAATTTGCGAATTTGCGTGATTTCGGTACGCGATTTGTCATTTATCGAGAAATCATGTATTTAGGTCAAGTTTTTAAATCCTAGTAATTAAGGAGTCACATACTCCTAAATCGCATCACAAGTCATCATGCACAAAGTTGAGTCTCGAAACATTGGTGATTAACCCTAAAGTGATACGTACGTCAATTTTGCCTGAAAACGTGTTATGTGAAATTAAGTGTTTAATGGTAATTAGTTATATGGCATGTTTATACTTATTTTGATTGGCTTGAATGTGGTGAAAATGATGTAAAAGAAATAAAAAGTGAAATCATGGAAAACCTTAACCAAAACATCAAAGAACGAGTAAACGAATAAGAATTAGGCAAGATGACTAAACTGGGGCTCGTGGAGGAATGCCACACCCCAAGTGGCTACCTATGGTGATACGCCACAAGTAGAAAAAATAGTAAACCCTAATTTCCCCTATTTAAGCATCATTAGCCCTCATTTTCTTCATTTCGTCGCTCATAATCAAACCCTAGCCGTCTTAGCTGCTGTCGTAGCTCCTACATCATCATTCTTTAAATATTTTGGTGGTTTTTTGTGGATTCTTGCTTATATCATCGTCCTTCATCATCCTCTTTGATTGGTAACCCTAGATCCATGTTTACTTGCCTTTCATGCTTCAAGATTTGATTTATATGTTAGATGTAGGGTTTAGATTGTTAAAGTTGATTGCTTGATGTTGCGTAATGAATAAAGGTTAGGTTTATATATATATATATATATATATATATATATATATATATATATATATATATGTGCATGAGAATGGTTAAAGGTGGTGCCTTGTTTATGATATGTGTTAGTAATCACTAGATCTACGTAGATCCTACATGCATTGAGGTAAAAGTATGAATTTGGTTGTTGATAATCATATAAAAAGAAGAGCTTTGATTAGATCCAAGTATGTAACATAAGAAAAATTAGGTTTTTTTATGAGTATTAGAGAAATATGTGTTGTGATGGATATTTTGCATGAAATATGTTATATATGAGATTATGTGATTACATTATGGATTAAACATGATATGCATGTATGTTGGGTGCTTGGTAGAAGGATAGAATGCGATCGTTGATTCAATTTAAGTTGTTGCATGAATTATATATATATATATATATATATATATATATATATATATATATATATATATATATATAGAAAATGGATCATTGGAAAACCTTTTTATATTGAAAAACCTGGAAAACTCTTTTCAACCAATCATATTAATTCATTTGTTTTTAATATTTCTTTTATTTTAAAGGTTATAAATGTAAAATTACACAATCTATTTTAGGAAAATATAATATATTAATTCCTATTAACTACTATCCCTAATATCATGGATCCAAATCATCTCCTTTTAACTAAAAATGCAGATCACGTATTCAATCTTTCAAACCCTAATTGGAGCCATCTTGGTGCGTTGAAGAGGAAGAAAGGCGGTTCCACGCTATCTGTTATTCCGAACGACCTCTCTCTCCTCCCTTGGTTTCTAATCGCGACAACAGCAACAACCAGAGGCGGCGCGCCGATGTTATTCTGCTCGAACTCAGGCAGCGGATGTGGATCCCCAAGTGGTCTGCATCGAATTCGCGTGGTTTTCGTTCTCGCAACCCTAATCGGATTCGCAGGTTTTAATAGGATACTCTTATTCTTTTGCAGGTTCTTGATGTTTTGATGTTGCTCTTATCATCTTGTTAAACCACTGTCGAATTCCGAACAAAGACGAGAGAGGAAACAAAGATCAGCGAAGAACACGGTGATGATGAAGGTTACATTGATGTAACAACTTGTTTTGTTAGTTTGTAAAATGTATTTGTAGTTCTATTGTTTCTAGATCTAATTACACGTATGTAACACTTTTGTTTCACATGTTTTTAATTGATGCTACACGAATGTTACATTGATGTAACACCTTGTTTTGTTAGTTTTGTAAACTGTATTTGTGGTTCTATTGTTTCTAGACCTGATTACACGTATGTAACACTTTTATTTCACATGTTTTTAATTGATGTTACATGAATGTAACACGAATGTATATTACACAGTTGTAACAAAATTTATATATGTTGATTAGTTTACTATATTACATATTTATTTCTTGTAAAAATGTTATATAGGTGTAACACATTGGTATATGTTTCATGTTGTTTTTATTAGTTTACTATATTACATCTTTTTTTTTGGAAAAATTACATGAAGTTATTGTTACAACTGTGTAACAATCGTTACTCTAGTGATGTACTGGTGATCAACAATTTTTTTTCTTTAATAAATTTGTTTTTTTTTTCTAAAATTTGATCTGAAATTTAAAATTAAAGGAGGGAGAGAGAGATATATATATATTTTAGGAAAGAGAAGATTAGAGAGAGAAATTAATTAAAACATTTATTAATAAAAATGTGATTTGTCTATTATGTCCTTCATTAAACCTCCCAAATTTACCATCTTGCCCTTATTTGATCTGAACCTTTAATTTTAAATCAATGGTCAGAAAGTGGTTTTCCAGGTTTTCTAAAAATGAAGGGTTTTTTACGGATCTCTACCCTATATATCCCTATATATATATATATATATATATATATATATATATATATATATATATGGGATGGATATAATGAAAACCACTTTGAGTTGGAAAAACTGTGGAAACTACCACAAAACGATTTTTTTCTTCAATTTTTTGTAGTGATTATATGCATTAATACAAGCTCTATGGTGAAAAAAATCAAAACAAAAAAAACGCCTAGTAATTTTTTTTAAAATTTTTTTTCCAAAATCTGACGTTACGTCATGTTACATATGTAACATTTGCCTGTTACATATGTAAAATGTCTTGTTACATATGTAACAAAATCTGTAAATAATTTTTTTAAAAAAATCTCTAGCCGCTATTTTATTTTTTTTCACCAAAACCATCAAAAATGTATGTAGAATCTATAAAAAAAATACATCTAATAAAAATAACAAATATTGAACGTCTTTTTTGGCCGGTTAACTTCTTTTTGCAAAAAAATCGGTTCTTAAATTTTATTTTTTTAAATTTACTCGGCGTTGTTTTTTTTTTTCATAAAGGGTGTTTTTTAAGTTAGAGAGTCACCATAAAAAATCGGAACAAAAATTGAATTTTTTAGCTTAGTTTTAACGGTTTTTTCAACTCGGAGAGGTTTTCATTTTATCCTTCTCCTATATATATATATATATATATATATATATATATATATATATATATATATATATAGGGAGAAGATCATTTGAGAACCAATTTGATTTGAGAACCAAAAAGAACTAATTTGAGCCACAAGTTTATTTACATGTATCCACCATCCCATGAATTGTAGTGGTCCCCCTGAAATTTGTGGTTGAGATTTAGTTCTCAAAAGTTCTCTAAACAAAAAGTTCTCATTTGAACCTAACCCTATATATATATGTATATATATGTGGCCATGTAATAAATATTTGTGTAAATAATTATTTGGTTCGTCACATGATCTTGTGTTATGTTTAACTTGTAAGATAAAATGAATGCATACGTTATCACCAAAATAATTCACCATTCTGTCGTCGAGTCAACTAAGTCCATCGTATTGTTTCGGTTCTTTGAATTCATTTATGTCCGTTCGTTAAGGTGATCTACGGGTTAACCGTCTTATTTTCGTGGTGTCATTCTTTCGTTCACAACTCTAATTTCATGTGAGTACTCATAGCCCCATTTTCCTTTTACTGTTTTGGGGTGTAACATGTATCTCTATTCAAATCTCTCGATGTAATACTCTTTAAACTATTATGTGATTCTATGTTGTGCAACGTGTAGTATTATAGTTATGTGAAACTTGTTGGAAATCTATGTGTGGAAATCGTTTGTCGCTTGTTGCTAGTCGCATATGTACCATTAAGAAACCAAGTTGTGATAACAATGATAGATCTATTGGTTGACAACCCACCCACGAGATCGTAATGTATTCTTATTT
>JBCNJP010000006.1:3637670-3665908 GCA_039602395.1 Deinandra increscens subsp. villosa | reverse complement strand
CGGAGTCGATGCAACTACCGGTAGACCTAAAATATCGATCCAAACACATCTCTCGTCCGGAATGAAAGAGTTGTTCAAAGGTTGTATAATAGAAAAACATTTAACCAGTTCCGGACACTGGTTAAATTTAAGGATAGCATCAGAGTTAGGAAAAAATATCCCAACCCAACGACCGCCGATATATCGAAATCGAACATTTTGAAATCCTTCTTTCATGAATAAAACAGGTAAATTAGTAATTGAAAGGGGATCAGTAACCGGAGGATTGGGACGTGGATTGGAGCGAACACGTTTCTTCGGAAAAAACCATTGATCAACGTCGTTATCGTGGAATGAGGGTTTGGAAGAGAAGGAAGGGTCACATCTCTCGTCCGGAATGAAGGTCTTTCAATTCCAAGATTTTGATATGATGCGATTCAGCGAATGTAATTTGTTCGATTATTCTCAATTGCATTTTGAAATTTCTATATAAATAATCACTTGCAAAAGCTCATGTTTGATATTTATTCTAGTGCATAAATTTCTAGAATCAATTGCAATTTTGCAACCGTGTGATTAATTTTTAGAATAGAAACCATTTCGAAAAATTTGAGATTTTTGACCAAAATCCAAGAAAGTAGTGCTTTTCACTTTTAGGGGTCAATCTCTAGACAAATTACTGCAAGTTTAAGTTTTTAGCACCTGAGAATATAAATTCTTAGTACTTATGATGAAATGGGGTGGTGTTTTCAGTACAGTCGCCGCCACAGGTTTGGCCGGAAAAACGGTCACCGGAGACTGTACAGTCACCGGCCGGGCATAGCCAGCTTTCTCCTTCTTCTGGATCTCTCGACACATACATAAAGGCAAAGAAGGGGAGTGTTTGGCTACAGACTTAAAGACAAAGAAGGGGAGTGTTTGGCTGGGTTTATATGATGTGTCATGGATTAAAAAATAAACAAATATAAAAAAAGCCAACTCAGGTGCCACATCAGCAATAAACTTAACGGTGTTAAGTTTTTTAACGGTGGGACCATTAGAAATAAATAGGTTGAAAGTTGGGACCATTGGGAGTTATTATTAAAAGTGGGATTATTACTGGTCAATCCTCAAAACTTGGGATTATTTAAATCCAATTTTCCTTATTTAAATAATGACTCATATTAATCACAGTTATTACATATTGGCCGATAATAATTCTAGTTTTGATTTTCCCCATAATAATCACAGTTATAAACATGTTGGCATATATTGATCGAACGTTAACTAAACACTAACGACGTTAGTTTTTAGCTAACTGAGCATCCACATAGGATCTCAGGTGTCATTTTTTAGCTGATTGGACATCCACATTGAACTTTTAGGTGCTGTTTGTTTTTGCAGAGGTATAATGTCTGCAGTCTGCGGACCACATCTTCAGACATCTGCAGAAGAAGATGTGGACCAAAACTCTGGAGTCTCTAAGAAGAAGACTGTTTGTTTTTTAACTTCCGTAGACTGTTAAAAAAACTGAAATTTAAATAAACCAATATTACTAGAATGTGCACTACATTTATTTGTTTTTATGATTTTATAGGTTCTAAGAAAAGCAGGTTAAATGGTAACTAACCTAAACTTGAGACCAACACCACCGACGAACGATGAGCGAAATGAGATTGGTTATTATATATTATATATTATATACTAGCTTTTGATACCCGTGCGACGCACGGGCGGATTTTTAAAAAAGAATAATTGTAATAGCATGCTACATTAAATGTAATTCGATAATTGAAATTAAAAAAATCCAGCAACATTCAAAGAAATCTAGCAACATATGCAAAGTATAGTCCTAGTAATTGTGCTTGTAATAGCTGTCTAACCTCTGAAATAGATGTAACTTAAACATAAAAGTTAGCATGCATTATTTAAATGACAACAAACACTTTCGTTTGTAAAGAAAATTTATAAAAATGTTTCAAATAAGTTCAACTTAACCCTCAAAAATAGACATCGCTTCACCAATTTAGATATCAATATATATTGATAACCTAAAAAAAGAAAGTATATTGGATAAATACAAAAATAAAAAAAAATGAAAAAAGTGAAGCCTTTATCTATGAATTCTAAGATATGGTCATGCTCACCATTCCATTATTTGAGTGAATCCTATAATTAAGACTTGCAAGTGTAACCTAGTCCGAAACAATATGCAGCAGCACATCCTAAAAATAGTATACATGAGAATTCATTGACAAATAGCGGAATGGTAATGTAGGAGCACAAAATTACATTTCTAAGCTTCAATAGCAAATTATATACATTTGATGTATCTATGACAAAATTAGGGGATCTTTAATTGGTATGGCCTAAATAAGTGAAAAATGAAGTTTAATAACTGAGAAATAAATCACTAAAACAAAAGTATTTTAATTAAAAGGTAAGAATATGTACCTCCTCGAAGACAACATGCTCTTTGAGGAAGTTTACTGTGATTGACATGGGATGTTAGGGGTTTAGGGCCAACAAAAGCAATGATCACGCATCAATATTTTAAAGAGACAACATTCCTAACAGAGAATGTTAGCACATATGTCACAATTTAAATATATGACTATGCGTAATTATGGATTAAGTTTTGTAAAATAACTAACATAATCAGTTTGAATTATTTAGGAAGTTGCCTTAATTTAAAATTTTGAAATAAAATTTAAAAATTTGATTGACCGCTTAACTGAAATGACTTAATTTTGGTTATACTAATTAATTTAAATATTAATTGATGTGGTTAACATAAATATGTTTAATTTTGTATGAGATATTATATCCGGATTTGAAGTTTAAATTGAAGAACTGATTACCTGAAAATTATGACGGAATTAAAGGATTTAAAAGCTTATGATATAAGCTGGAACCATTTGAGCGGGAAAAACAATTCAAGGATTGTTGTGGTGATGCCACGTGGCATCCCATCTTTTCATATATATATTATACTAGTTTTTGATACCCGTGCCACGCACGGGCGGATTTCTAAAAAATTAATAGTTATAATAACATATTATAATAAATGTAATTAGATAATTGGAAATAAAGAGAAAAAAACACATTCAATTACATATATATACTTCGAGCTTGAATTTTTAATTGAACACAATACTTCTTAGGTCGGAATAAAAAAGATTTACTTTATAAATCGTTATATATACTTCTTACGATTAAAATTATATATTAAATCTCCATTTTGAAGGTTAGCAAGCCTTCCACGCATAAACAAACAAATAGTTGCCACTTATATTAAAGAGCTGGTCTAATCAATTTAAAAACAAACAAATAGTTGTCACTTTCATCACACGGACGAAATTTAAAAAATTGATAATTATAATAACATATTATAGTAAATGTATTTTGATAATCGGAATAAAAGAAAAAAAACATTCGAAAATGCGAAGCGGAAATACCAACATGGCAAATAATTTTGTAGAAAACATCCAATGTTCCTTTGTTCTCAAAATCGTAGGGTGGAGATGAGCCCAAAATGAGTTTTTCTTTAGGGTCAATATTAAATGTAACCCTGTTAATCTTGTGACTTATATGTGCTAGCATTCTGAGTTATTTATAAGATATTCAATAATCATAATAACTCATAATATCATTAGTACACCTGATTATATCTTATATTATAACTGTTCGTTTCCAAAATGCATCACAGGGCTATCTCTTTCATCAATATCAATGGTCTATGCAACATAACACAATGCAGCTTCAGAATATGCAAGATCACTCAAAACATTCACTTAAAACTTTTAAAACTTAAAATGGCCAGATAAGCAAGATAGATGATCATATGGTGTTGATTAGGATTCGGTCAACGATCTAACCCAAAACAACATTTCCAAACGGGTTTGATTGCACATACACAATTGCACAAAAAAAAAAAAAAAAAAACATGCTCCATTTTAAGAACATGTTAGTTGTTATTGTGGCCTTCTACTCACTCCATTACCAATGGTTCTTCATGAACTGGGATCTTGCTTTAATGTGGAAATGCCAAATGTGAACATAATTTTCACAACTTGTCAGCCCCACAAAATTATCTGAGTTCAAGTAATACAATGAGCTCAAATAAGTGACCACTCAAGCACAATTTCATGAACAAAACCTTAAAACAAATATTAAAGCAATAAAACCCAATCATATCCATTATCTTAGAAAACAAACAGAACAATGCAACAATTATTACCTTCAAAGAAGTTCCAATGGTGAAGGCTGATATTCCATAGCCAAACACGTCCGATTTTAAACCTACAGGAAGTTAATCGTAGAAGAATAAGAAGCCTAGGTATGAATCGACGCTATATACAGGATGTGCACAACCGTAGAGCACATTCAAATCATACACAAATGAGCTGAGAGAGAGTTAATGGCATAAATGTATCATACTAAAAAAAGTGGAGAGAATTTATGATTCATATTTATATAGACAAAAATATATGGGCACAAACAGAACCAAAATCTCAAAAGTACTTATGGACAGAAGCCAAAAATATCAAACCAAAACCAACATAATGTAAACCCAAAGTGGATTTGAGTCTCATGCGCGGGTAGATTACTCTAAAATCAGCAGATGCATTATTCCAATAAAAACCACTATCAAACCTTTTTTTCTTTTAGGTACTTCATCAAATAAAGAGATATTCTAAACTAACCATTAACATAATGGTTCTATGCACTTCTAAAGTGGCCGGCAAATTCATTAACTATGAGAGCAATAGCATGTATTTCTAAAATTTTCTAAAATGGCAATTCACATTTCATACCTTCATTCTTAGGATGAGCTTGCAAGGAGAAAAGCTAACTGATAATAGCTTCTATAAAAATCTCTATGATCAATAAAATATCATATCAAATACTACCATCACATGATTAGGACGATTGAACAGTTTGACCCAACAAATTGACAACATGATGAAACCTGTATCAAGATAATTTAGTTAGGCTAATACCTTAGATATTTCTCATGGTAAAAAGAATAAGCATCTAAAAGATCTTGTTTTGTAAGTTGTTAGCAACCGTTTGTATAAATTCTCTCAAAGGGTGTGGTAGATTCTTCAAACGAACTCCATGACTCAGTTCAGTTCTAACAAATCAGAACAATACACCAACCTTCTGAAATAATTGTCGCATCCACCGGTACCACATGGTAAACAGTATCTGATTCCTACCTTTCACGAATCCTGAAAAATTAAGGGGCAAGGTGTTTAGTATTTCATCATATTTGATTACAAATGATGAATAACAACATAAATTTACACAAATATATGAACCTAAAAGTAGCTGTAGGCCAAAACAAAACCAGCACTTTGATTAGGTGATACTTGTATTTAGGCAAAGCATCGCATACAAAATCTACTTCATTAATATGTAGAACTCAAATGTTTCAAATCATAAATAGGTCAAAAGTAGATTTTGTTTTAACAACATATCATTCTTAGTGCTTTATATTCATCACAAAAGATTTTTTTTCAAACCCTTTCTTATACTTTTTATGCATTATAAAGTATATAACTCAACCCATACGGCCATACTTCATATTCATTAATAAGTAAATAATCCATACATAATGACTTCGTAAAATTACTTATGAGTAAAAGCTTAAAGCATGACAAATTATCAATACCTTTGGTGAGGCTTAGCTGCAAAGGCAAATTAGAACCCTCAACTTGAATATCAGTTTAGTGCTAGGATCTTAGATGACATCAAAGCAAAATCCTGAAATAGCACGCAGTGCACTTTGGTTAGACAATGAAATAGCAAAAGCAAAATTCCTCAATAACTAAAAAGTAAGATAGTTACATGTGTTTTACCACGCCGCTGGAAGTCTCGTCATAGATAATGTTTGGATCCCTAGCTCAACAATTATTTATCAACCATATATTTTGATGTGTTTAAAGTAAATTCAGGAAGAATAAAAGAAAAATAAATCACGTAATTAATAGTAATCTCCAACGGACAAATGCATTCTAGATGAAATCTGCGATCTCTTTATCTAGTAGTATGGAAAACAAATCGATTTCAAGATCTAAGTGTTCAATGTGCAAGAATGTAAGATCTGTAAGCAATCAAACAGTCAATTAATTTGAAATAAATATCAAAATTACCACAATTTAGTTACCATGAAACAATTCAATGTCCCCAGTACCACCCGCCTTAGTGATATTCAATCTTGAAATTCCCCCGACATCCGAAAACACAGCCTATTCACCGCCTTCTTTCTTCGTAGTCCCTGAATACGCCTGCTTCACGTATGACGTCTTCTCTGCAGGTTTCCAAAATCCTGAAGTCCATTCCAACCTATTGGTTGCATACATCATACACAAATAAATAATTGAGTTTCTACTAAAGCTTTGTTGAACGGTGATTAAATTTGAGGAAATTTAGTTTCAAATGTTGACTTCCTTGTGCCATCAAACAGCGAAGCCACCGGAAGCGATTTCTACAAACCAAATCGATTCAAAATACATACAATTCAATGATGGATGAATGAACGGCAAACGAAAATTAGGGTTTGAAGAGGTGGATGAATGAACGGCAAACGAAAATTCAGTGGAACGGAGATCCGAATCGTAGGGAAAGAAGATTGTGCGTGAATGAGGGGAGGGAAATGAGGCGTGAATTAGGGTTTTTAGTTGAACGTGAATCAGATAGATGGGTCGGATTAATAAAAGGATACGCAATTTTTTGGGGTCATTTAGGCGGGAAATTGATATTGAGGATGGATGTGGTGATGCCACGTGGCATCCAATCTTTTCATATATATATTATATAGATAGATATAGATAGATAGATTACCAGCTTTTAATTTTCAATTTAAAGTTGGTAACTAATAATATTATTGTCAAAAATTTGCTAGACTTGTAAAGAAAGAATTAAATACACTTGATTTAGATTTTAAAGTCTACGAGACTTCAATTTGCAGCAACGGTTATTTGAACTAAATTGAGTTAATTGGGAAGGAAATAAAAGAAAAAGGGAGTCCACCGAGGTGTTTTGGGTCGGCAATTTAGAAGACATGGAAAGAAAAGAAAATGAGGCTTCGCACGAAAGGAATGAGAAGGTAGGGAGAATGGGAGCTAGGGTGACGACTTTTGGGCAGAAAAATAGAAGAAGTTCGAGCATTGTTGGATGAAATTTTGATACGGTTTTGAGGTTCAACTGCAGAAGTTCTTTGTGGGGGTTGGAACTCACGGTTTTGGGGACAAGAAGACTGAACCAAATCAGGTTCGAAGCCTCAATCATTTCAGTTTTTTTTAACATGTTTTGTATTTGATGGAAAGAAATAAACCTAGAAGAGGTTAGAAGTGGCAAACCCAAGTATGCCCCAAGAAGAGGACGCGCAGAGGTTTTTTAATGAAACGTCTGCGAGAAATCAAACACTCTGCAGACCCAAATGTTGCGCGTGGTCTGCGCGGCGCAGACAAAAGAGGTTAGAAGAGGTTTTTTAAAAACACAAACAACACCTTAATGATCTTATTGTTTGTTTATTTTGTGTACACTTAATTAATGGATTCAAAATTTGAGTCTATATACACATACGTGCAGGGCTTTACATGTGTTTCAAAGAGTGATAGGTAAAAGGTTTTATAAAAAAAATGACATCTAGGATCCTATGTGGATGTCCAGTCAGCTAAAAACTAACGCTATTATCGTTTAGTTAACGACGAATCAATATATGCCAATATGTTTATAACAGGATTATTGTGGGGAAAAATTAAAAGTGGGATTATTATTGGTCAATATGTGATAACTGGGATTAATAATAGTCAATTTTCCTTTTTTTTAGAACTTTCAGCTATGACTATTTACCAGTTGAGCCTATTCCTAGAAAAAACCACATCCGTAAGCGGTCGGGTAGAAAATCAGTTAGTCTCAGGGATCAAACTCGTAACCTCTCAGTTCCGAGTCTTCCTCTTATCACCAATACCATTCGGTCAAATGACCCATAGTAATAAGAGGCTTTGTTTATATGGATGAGTACGACATTTAAAACCCGGAGAGTTAATATGTAAATTACGATGGTGTTGTTTTATGAGCGGTATATACAAATGGACGTCTGTTAGCAATTAAAAAGTAATAAAACTTAAAAGGATAGTTTTGTTGATTACTTTAGAGTCGTGCCAAACCAACCAAGTTATGTAAAAAAACTAATTAACTTAGATAGCACTACGAAACTAATTGGGCGCTTTCTTTGGAAATCTGTTTGTGAAAATCGTTCCTAATGAGAGTAGGTGAACAGAGGCGGCCTTGTAAGGGTAAGGTGGGTGATCGTTCAGGGCCTGATTTTTTTGAGGGCCCGAAATTTTTTATATTTTCTTATGTAATTATCTAAATACAAGTCTTTTGAACCCGTGCGATGCACGGTTGTATTTTAAAAATAAAAAATATAATAGAATACATCAACTGTCTTTAATTTTTCATGTGAAAGTAAAATAATGGAGTAAAATTATATTAACATTGAAAGAAAACCATGATTAAAAAGGTACAACTTGTAAGAAAGTTATAAATTAGAAAAAACAGATTTATACACTACATTTATAATTTTGTCTGTCACTTTTTCATCCTTGTCCAATATAAGTAGTTTGAGCCCTTGTCTACTTTTCACTCGTGATAAAGCAGCGCTGTTCATGGCTGAAACATAGATTCTTTAGATATAGCTCACCTCTAGAAAGCGACTGACTCTGGCTTTTATTTACGGTCATTCCATGCCTTTTTTGAAATTTAAATGATATCTTCTTGTCGAGACATATAGAAGGCACAAAATAACAGCGCTATATATTATAATGAATCTGACTTCTACAAATCTTTATTGTTTGACCTAACTCATCCATATTATCCATTTTTCCACCACAAAAAAATAGGAGAAATTACTAACTTGCTATTGTATAAACCTTTTAGTCACAAAACAATAACCGGTTACTAACTTGCTATTGTATAAACCTTTTGATATATTACTAAAATAAAACCAAACTTAGAAAATGGTACCTTTCTTTACCTTCCCAATGTTGGTTGGATAATTAAAACATGTAACTATATCCACAACCAAAAACCCTCATCTCCATATAAAATACAATCAGATTCAACCGGTCAGTCTTGATAACCAGCCACCAAAGCACCGTCTTCCTTCCCATCTGTCTGTCTGGATTCTCGATCGACTTATTGCTTTAACCCATTTTGGGACTCTTTGGATTTAGCCTTGTTTATATAAACAAAATTTACCGATCCGACCTGCTAAAAATATAATATGAAGGTTAATAGGTCTAATTGGGTTCAAATTTTTTAATATAATAAAAAGAGGTGGCTTACAAAATATATCCCCTGTAAGTTCATATAATGTAGCAATGAAATTTACCTCCACAGACGGATGTACTTCTAATTAGATCCAATCCCTTTATACTATCTTAATGAGCCTGACCACCAAATCACAAACAACTTAAATATTTAAACATTTGAGTGAAATACATAGGAATCATCATATGAGTATGGGTTTAATAATTTATAGCATCAAATGACTTGTACCTAAGCTTGGTCATCACATGACGATGTTGATTCAGAGATACTTTGATCTTACATTTAAAAAAACAACCCCAATTATTTTTAGGGCTTCCTAAAACAAACCGATGAACACCAGAGATACCAAATAGCATTTTCCTCAAACGTTTGAGCAAAGCAGCAGCTTTGAAATGCTTCAAACCGTCCCAAATAAAGATACCAAATATCAAATTATTAAATAATTATTATTAGTCATGAAACCCACAATTTAACACACACTATAGCATTTTCAAAGTTAAGGAGATCCAAAATTATCCTAACTTTCATGATTAACAATTGAACAACAACCATGTAAGAAAAAAATAAGGGGACAAAAACCTCAGCTTAGAATCAAAGACGGAGAATCAACAACAAAGAATTTGTACTAAACCATTAAAAAAGGAAGACGAAAACAAAGGTGAACAGTTTCCCAACGTTTTAAAGCTAAATAACCAAAACAGCAAAAATAAATAGCAAGTTTAGGTTTTGGATCGTAACATTGGCTTCATGGATGGGGGAGTATGAATAATGAATTCCACAAAATTTATCGTAACATTAGGTTCTGGGATCGTAACATTAGCTTCTAGGTACACAGAATTAGACTACCAGAGAGAGGCGTTAACACAGATGCTAGTAAGATGTTGAAATCAAAACCCTAACCTAATTCAAATGCTCGCCTCAAAAGAGATGCAAAATTACAATTATAGATCATCAAGAGATGCAAAATAGAGATCGCTAACCTAACACACATAGCTAATCAAAGATGATTGATGCGATCTAGTTGACGGTAGATTGAAGGAGAATCGAAGACCAACGCTGATGTGAAAGACGATTAATGAAGAACGGATGACGTCTGATGGAGAGTGTGAAAGAAGATTGATCAATCGGTTTATGGTGAGCATAGGAATGATTGTGTTGGAATGGATGATAATGAACTTTACCTAAATGAGATTGATTTCGGTAGACGCAAGATGCTTGAACCAGATTTTGAACCAGATTGAAGATGAATCTTGTCTCCAAAAATCACCGGCAGAGGAAATGAACTTTACCTAAATGCGATTGATTTCAGATGGAAGCTACATGATTGAAACCGATGCGATGATGAATCGGTTGTTCTTCGATGATGAAGTCGATGCGCCGTGGAGAAGAAATCCGACTGAAGAAGAGCGAAGAAGACGGAAGTGATGGTCACGCAAAGAAATTAGGGTTTTAGTTAAAATTGTAGATCGGGTATACGGCAGGTCTTAAGGATCCGCGCATTTTTTCGTGGATAGTGATTTAGGCGGGAAATTGACTCCAGGGAGGGTTGTGGTGATGCCACATCAGCTCAAAGAAATTCTTTTATTAAAATATGAATATGAATATATGATATATGATATGATATGATATGATGATATGATATATGATATGATTGTAGATCGAGTATACGGCAGGTCTTTAGGATCCGCGCATTTTTTCGTGGATAGTGATTTAGGCGGGAAATTGACTCCGGGGAGGGTTGTGGTGATGCCACTTCAGCTCAAAGAAATTCTTTTATTATAATATATGATGATATATGATATGATATGATGTATAATTTCGTCCCAAAGATTAAATAATTTTTATAATAAATAATAAATATAAGTAAAACTCAAAATTTAATAACTAAATGCATAATAATATTAGTGTTCTAAACCAAAATGGTTTCATTCGATGGTAATCGTCTAGAGTCACAAGTCTCTTGAGGGGCCTAATTTTTTATCGCCCAGAGCCCCAAATTCTTTTGAGGTTTTTGAGGCGGCCCTGTAGGTGAATAACGTATCAGATATATATCTTTCGACAAGTTACTTCTGCGTGTTTGGAGATTCAATCAAATAGTTAATTACAATATGATGTATGTTAATTCATCGATCTACATCCATGCATGCTTAATAGAATGGCACACTTCACACTACTCGATAAAACACTCTAAGGGCATGGGGTATACCTCATGCCATATTAAACTAAAAACCGTTACGTAGGCGCCACGTCATTGTTAACACCGCATTTGAAAGTTTAACATGGGTGGGAGATACTCCATGTGGTGTTAAACTATTTTTAATTTTTTTCTTCTTTTTAATTTCGAATTATTTTAATGACTAAAAATTAATTAAAATAAAAAACACTACAAATAGATTTCTTAAAAAACATAAAATCTACAAATATTTCAGAAAAAACAACAACTACAAATACTTCATTTAAATAAAAAAAACTACTCGTCACGTAACTCCGTCATGATTTTTTGTTTCTCTTTCTCAATCATTTCTCGTTGCTCCGGACTCAAGTTCGTTGTATCCATGCCGAGAAGACGGAATTGTTGAAGACGAAATTTTTTTCTCACGCAATTGGGTTCTCTATTCATGTTCCGTGTTAAATCTTGACATCTGCGCGTTTATTTTCTCGTCCAATTCGAACTCCTTTTCTAGTCGAATTGCCTTTTTCTTACCCACGGGCCATAGCAAAACCTCTTGTTGTTGAGGTTGCGTTTCATCTTCGTCCTCGAACACCATATTATCGTTTAAGTTTATGTTGCAATGTCCCGTTGAGTTTGATCCCATGGGACTATCGCGGTCGGTCGAGGAACGCATCTTGCTAGCGTTGGTAAACTCCATAATCTCATCGAATTTTGGAGACGCTTTCAAGATTTGATAATGTTGAAGAAGAGGTGACGACTTGTTGTGGTCGTCTTTGTATCGATTAACGGGGATTTTGTGACACCCACTCCCAGTCTTGGCTCTAGGAGGGGTCACGTGTCGGATTTACTCATGAACACATGGTACAACAGAGATAACTAAGCAGTGGAAATTAAAAACTTTTCATTTATTTATAAGCCAAGTACAACAGTAAGTAAGATACAACGTAATCTAACGACTAGATCTTATCTATGTTTATTGCCAGTCTACTACCGAGTCCTTTCCTGATAGCTTGCCCACCTAGTCATTACTTGACATACATATATTTTTGGAAAGGTCAGCTTACGCTGGTGAGTTCTACGTTTTTCAAAAAGCGTTACATTTACCTTGAAAGTTTATTCCAACGCTTGGGCCTAACGGCCCCCTTTTATCAAACGTTTATCAAGTATAAAACATAACTGTCACACCCCCAAATTAACCACTAACGGAGTCTATACCGTTAAGGGGTGCGAGCAAACTAGGACCACAACCATTAGTTACAAATACTAAACGAATCAGAGTAAAGTCCAAACATTCATCATAAAACAGTTTAAGAGTTTGCAGCGGAAAGAAAAAACATGAGTGTCTTAGCACTAACCATGTGCTTAAATTACAAAACATAAATTGTTGTTCAATTCCCAAATTTAAGTTCAAAATGAAATAAGTAACTTCGGGTGCCATGCCAACCTCCGGTGGATACTCCTCAGCGATCTGCAAAAGTGAAAACCACACAAGTGTCAACCTAACGGTTGGTGAGTTCACAATGGGCATGCCATGCAGCGGCCCGGTCTCATAAGCGTATGTATCAACATATAAATAAGTAATAGTTTTGCAAAACAATGCTAAGTGCTGAATTATCGAATATGCACTAGTTAAGTAAAGATTAAAGCGGTCAACCGATATCGCGGGTAGCTAATCCGGTTTCCATGCACTAAGGAAGTTCGTACCAAAACTGACGTAACAGAGTTCGGCATTTGCCGATGGTTTGTGGCCTCCAGTTGTGTTCCTCATGGGACCCACAACTAAAATAGGCTGATATTGAACTCCGTTCGGCCTCCAACCGGTTGGCTACACATTTGTGTACCGCGGAGCAGGGTTTGTCAAACCCTCAGTAGATCTACCCAACATCCCCTCGCTTTGCGAATTAATGGTACTAAATTGTTGAGGACTTTTAAGTTTTAAGGCATCCTTAGAAATCATGTGATATCATTTGGTTTAGACTTCAACGAATGCTTAGTTTCGCTAGTCGCAGAAAACTCATAAATCTGACCAAAAATCGATCTAACAGCTTCCATACTTCATATAATTCAGTATCTAGCATGCATAAAAATTTACCAACATTACACAAGCAAATTTAACACCTTAAACATGGATTTTCACCATCAAATCTCCAAGAACACTTTTAAGCATAAAATGACCTAACTAGCATGGATCTTCATTATGGCATGATTTTACACGTAAAGTTGCAGACTTTAGGCTAGATCTAACATTCCTAAGCATCATATCAGAAGATCAAACGATTCCATGAAGGTTTACACATTCTTTTTAAGAAAACACAAAGAAAAGCATAGAAATGGTCATGGAACTTACGGGTGGGTTTCCAAGCTCGATGGATGATCTTCAAGGCTGAGATCACGGTGATCCTTGGTGGTTCAAGGCTGACCAGAAATGATCCAACGAGAGAGAGAGAGAATGGGAGTGTGTGTGTGTGTGTTTTATGTGATGTATGCAAAAATGAGGGATTTAGGGTTTTATTTCTGGCTTAAATACTAAAGCCTTGGTGGGCTTTCATTGGGATTTGGGCCCCAATGATTAGTCCATCATTAGCCCATGATTAACATGTATGCATACACCCTAATTACTTGATTAATCACATAAATACACATTTAAGCAATTTGTCATGCTAATAATAATAAATACGTAAATACACAATTAAGTAATTTGTCACATAATTCAACAAGTAAACAAATAGTCATGCTTTTGATAATAATCATGCTTTTAAATCACGTTGCACATAATTCCACATAGTGGTAATAAATAAATAAATAAATAAACACATGTGGACAGGTTTGGTGATCAACCAAGAGTCATGGACGTATTCGGCCTAGTTAAGCATTAGTTACCTAGTTAATACTTATAACGTAACTAACGGAGATTGTCTAACGGAAGTTAACCTTGGAATTCTCGGATGTCACAATAACCAAATTATACTATAACTTTAAAACCATTATTCTTCAAACATTTATCAGGTATAAGTATTGTACAAAAATATAACCTTTAAACATTTATCGGGTATTAAACAGAGTTATACCAAAACATTCATTCATTTAATCATTTAACCATTTCTCCATCTAACCCCCGTTTAATCATTTAACCGTTAAACCTTTTAACCGTTTAACCTTTTAACATGTATAAACATAACAATGTTATATCAAAACATAACCTTTCAACCGTTTAGTATTTAAAATACTCTGGGTCTCCTAGACCCTCTCTTGTGCAAATAATCATTAGGTATAAAACATAACAGAGTTATACGTAATATTATAAGCAGTCATTTATTTATTTACTAAGCATTGTCTATTGGAACCACGTTAGTTCCTCGGGCAACCGTCGCCACCCGAATACCTTTTCAAAGTAAGCAGCCGTCGCTACCCCGGAGAACTGTCGTTCCCCGCTTCTAGTTGTACAACCACCTTTTCCCTTTTCACTAGACAATATCTTCTTAGATTAAAACATTTTCAACTTTTTCAAAAGTCCATTTAACAACCCTTTGTATTTGGACTCATAACATTTTCAACACCAGTCCATCACCCGTATATGGAAATAAGCGTTTTATAAATATAATGTTATGGGTCTTGTTAAGCTTCAGTGAAACCTACAATGGACTGATTCTATAATATTTCCTATTGTATTACGGGTGTTTATATATAGGAAGTACCGCAGCGTATCCACCACACCTTAAATACAAACGGATATGATATAGAGTCATCCCGGTAGAGGTTACATCTTACAATCTTAACAAGGCTAATAAGATCATATTTACCCAACACTTATTCACATACATAAGCTTAGACCAAACATTCACATTTTCCATTTCTCAAAACTTAATATAAAAGTTTTATCATTTACATTACCCGTTTATTATAACCTTCTCAAAAAACAGTTTATAACAGGTAATCATTGTTTATAACAGCCATAGGCCTTAAAACATTTCACGTATGTGTATCGGCACCAAAACATGTAAAATATATTTTAACACATTTCCTTAACATTTCCTTAACATTTCCCATATATATCATTACTTAAGCAATTTAGCAGTTTAACAGTTTAGGACATTCCATCTGTAAACACTATCGGGTGTATTTCAAATTAACAGTCATTTAACAGTTTAATACAATGAAGCATTTTATCAATAATCATTTTCATAACATTTTTATAATCTTTCACGTATATATCAATTAAAAACCTTTTAACAATTCTATCAGGCAATAATTCAGTTATAAACCATTTGAATATGCGTTCATAACATTTATATGTATATCAGTCCGAAAACATTTAAAACATTTGAAGAGTGGGCTCATAGAACTCACCTTATTCCCTTAAGCAGTTAATTCAGGCAAAACATCCGCTATGCCTTCCAATTAAACCTAATCGTGTATTGTATGGCGTTAACGCAAGGTTTAATATAATAAACACTTCTTATGTTTATTTTAATACTTCATTATCTTAATAATATTAAATTATTAAGTTCATTCCTTTTTATAGGTCAAAATGACCAAAATGCCCTTTAGGCAATTATCCTTTTCTTTTAACGATAATACGAAGACGCGCATTCCTATAAGTAAATGCTCACTCCGGGATCGCCCAGTGTGGGATGCCATTTCCCAGTTGGGATTTATGCGACATCCTCGCTTTTGCCAGAAACCCCAGTGTACAGGCGCTTACCCTTCCGGTCCGCACGAACTTCTAAATATCCGATTAACTCGGTATATTCAATACTTTCACATTTGTCCATTTTAACTTCATATAAACTTACTATATATAAAAAGAATTCCATATTAAAAATCAAGTCCCCATACCCTCCAGATAATTTATATTAAATAATCTTATTTGGAAACCCTAATTTCTCGTTTTTCTCATTTCTTGACCAAAACTCATTTTTATTAGAAACCGACTTAGGGTATTATCCATTATAACATTTTATAATATTCTTTAAAAGATCAAAGCTTATTTTAACATCGTTTAGTCAATTTGGGCAGAGTAACGTTACGAAAACCCTAATTTTGACCCGTTAACAAAACCTTTACCAAACCTTTTCCAATTTATGAAATAAACTTAGGGCTTTCTTAAAATACATTATTTTTAAGATTGCCTACAAAAATTCAGACCGTAATTCCCACCCGATCACCCGATTTTGGCAAAACAAGCTCAAGAACCCTAATTTTTACATGATTTTAGAAAGCATACTTAGAGATCGAATTAGAAAAAACTGAGATAGGTTATTTTAGACCATACCATAAGAAGCTTGACTGCAGAAATTCAAATCCAAAGCCTTCACCATTTGAGAGAATTGAGCATATGAACTTTCGGACCAAGAAGAGGGTTTTTAAGGTGGAAATATGAGAAATTGGTGATGGATAATGAACGTTAAGGGCTCTATTTATAGCCTTTGGGTTCGCATATGAAGCCTCCAGGTATCTATGGTGACAATCCGGCTAAAAACGACACGTATCAATCGAATTTTGGGCAACAAGTTAAGTGGACGTGGCCAAAAACGAACCAAAGAAGGAATCGGCGACCTGAAGGGCTCACGTATCGCGCAGCTTGCCCTTGTCTTCCTCGCGATACGCCTAGAAAGTTTAGGCAAATGACAGTTTTGGTCCCTCTATGTTTTATTTACAATTCAGTCCCTAGACTTCTACCAAACTATCATTTTATGCTTTAAATCATTATGGGGCATATTTATAAAAGTTTCTAAGGCTCGGGAGATGCTTGATGATATACGTATACATACGTATATATATATATATATATATATATATATATATATAATTTATTTATATATATATTTTTGTTATTTTGCGTTTTAGCCCCTCATACTTTTATACCCTTATCATTTTATGTTCCAAATCATCTTAGGATACATTTATAATAACTTCTGAGCCTCGGGTTCATATAAATACATAGAAATACGTATAATACTCGTATACGTTTTGTATTTATTCACTTTTAACCATTATTTCAACGTAAGGATACGTTCTTATTTATTTTTCACATGTTTAACTATTCTAACATGTATTCCTCCATATATATTCATCAAATGAATATTTCTAATTTATTTAAGCGTTTAGAATAGATATATGTATATACTTACACATATATTTAACATAATACAATCGTATACACGTATTTACTTCCGGTTGTCAGCTATGCTTATCATATCAACTTCTAAATACGTATTTCATTTTGATATCACATATGTCAATTATTCTTGTTATAAAAACACGTATCTATCACATTTTATCAACTAACACGTGTATTGTTTATATAACACTACATTTTTACAATTTAATGGGTAAACATGCATTTTTCATACGTTCATCACGTTTAGCTATCTAACACATATATCATATGTATCTATAACATAAGTACGTATAGCATTTGCAATTCATTATCCTTTACCCATTTACTAACCATATCAATATACGTTTTAGCTACTTAACACATATAGCACACGTGTATAATTCAAGTTATGAATTTTGGGGTGTTACAGATTTGGATCAAATAGGCGTCACTCGCACCGCTTGGACGGGTTCGTTCCACGCACACAAAAATCCCATGGAACTTGGCAACCTTTTTCTTCATGGTGCTCCACTTGCCGCTAAGTTTGTCGTTGTTGCGGAATGTCGGGAGCTCATCGGGTCTCGCGGCCGCCTTCTTGCTAGCGTGAAATTTCAAGCTAACTCGATCCCAAAACGCATCTTTAGTTTGCGAGTTACCTAATTAGAAAATATAAATATAGAGACGTTAGTAGGTGATTTCTAAATTATAAGAAATAAAAAACGTCTAAATTTAAATTATGTTTAAAAAATACCATATTTCGGGTCCTCCGATGTATCGATATAAGCTCAAAGATGTAACTCCTCTTGGATATCCCATGGCACCCGTCCTTCTTTTTCTTCGAATCCTTCGAGTGGTTTTTTCCCTTTACCTCGGCCTCTCCGAACCCGATCCGACACTTGGGTCTCGGGGATAACCTCCACATCGTCATCTTCTTGATCGATATTAGGTGTTTGAGGTTGTGATTGAGTAGGTGGAGGTGTCGGTGAGAAAGCAGTTTGGGGTTGAAATTGACCCCATTGAGCGTAATTTGAAAATGAGGGGTTGGGGTTGTAGACATTTGAAGGAGCTTGACCCGTGTACAACGAGTTAAATTGCCCCCCCCCCCCCCCATCGGTAAATGCCATGGTTGAAGGTTTGGATTGAAGGGAGGGGTGTTGCTTGAAGAATCTTGATTTTGTTGGTTGGGATTCATGGTGTTTTTTTAAAAAAAGATTAAAGAAATAAAGGAGTAGAAAAGAAGAGAAAAGTGTAAAAAAATTGGATTGTTTTGAGTTTTTATAGTAGTAAAAGGAGTAACTAATGAAAAATTAAATTTTTATAAAAAAAAAACAACGGTCGAATTCATGACCGTTCAACGGTCATCTTTTGCTTTCCACGGGCGCCAGACATATCGCGTGGGAGAATGGCGCCGCTATACAACGCGGGGGAGGGGGCGGTGGTATTGGCGCCGGTTGGCGCCGTTAAAGGCACTTATGATGCCGGTTGGCGCTGGTATACCAGTTGCTCTAAGAGGTTCAAGTATTTAAGCAAGCTAATTAATATTAGAAAGTAGATGTTAGCTGAGTTAGTTTTAATACTCCATCAGACTTTAAGGGTTAGGTTCCAAGCAAAACCAAACAATATGCAAAAAACCAAAAAACCAAACAAAAAAAAAAGTTTTTTTTTTTATTTTTTTATATGTTCTTTTAATGATTTTAAGTATACTAGAAAAAGAAAAAACTTTAAAAACATTTTTGAGTTTTTTTAAAAAATAAAATAAAATTCGAATTTTAGCTTTAAAATTAATAATGCATTTTGCAGCACTAATACATCATACAGCAATACTATTCGTACTAATGCATGATGCAACAATTAAAAAATCACTAAACTTTTTTCTCTTTTTAATTTTTTTTCCAGAAATAAAACTAATAAAATTATAGACTTTTTGATGAAATTATTTTTAAAAATTATCAATATATGAAAAAGTTATAGAGAAAAAATGTTTGATTTTTTAGTTTTTTCACTTTTCACCCTCCCAAGACTTTAAAATGATAATATATAATTAAGTTGTATATTTTTTTATGTGATTTAATGAGTTACTATGAAACATGCTTGCTATGACAGACTTTGACTATTTCAAAGATGAAACGACTGAATAGTTAACATTAATTACGTTTGTGTGTTTTGATTTAAAGTTGTATGTTGTCGGGTCTAAGTATCAAGACGTAGTCTAATCATGTGTCATAACTCAGAGACAACAAGTTAGGGGAGGTGGTATGGTGGTGGTGGGGTGGCTCCAAGGGGAACCGCATGGCTTCAAGGGGCTTCCATACCGTGTGATGTGGCTTGAAGCCATGCGGTTCCAATTTTGGTGATTTCCGGTTCCACCAAGCTCTGTGAAGCCGGATGATTTGGTGATGATTTGGTGTGTGTGCTCAGTGGCGAAGCTTGAAAATATCAAGTGGGGGGTCGGGATCTAAATTTTTTTTTCCTAATGCCAATTTTTGAGTAATGGGGAGTCGAAACCGGAGTATATCGAAATTTTCTACATGAAAATTATATATCCCCTATATCGCAAAAAAAAATTCGGCGGGTCGAACGCCCCTTCCCGCCCCTTAAAAGCTACGCCAATGTGTGTGCTCCAAGGGAACCGCATGGCTCCAAGGGTTCCAAGGGGCTTCCTACCCTCTCCATTTGGCTCCAAGACCTTCTATCTCATTCTCTCAATATGGCACTACCTAATTGGATAAAAATTTTGAAGCCACATGGCTTGGGGGGAACCATACCGCCTCCCCTTATGGACGTAAAAGTTAATTCCACGGGGATATATCAAAACAAGAAATCGAGCTTACTCCAAACCAATATCAGAATCACATATCCAACATCAAAAAAATATAAATATTACAGAAAGAATTGATAGAAGAACATATTCAACCTTTAAAATGTCAAGATCACATTGAAACCACAAATAAACCCGAATCTGAGAAGGCTAGGTGGCGGCTACCATAAACACGCCTCACCGTCACCACGACTGTAACATTTACATTTTATCATTTCATAAAACCCAACCTATTTTGAATTCTACGTGTAATTTCAGCTTTCAAATTAGGTTTTTATTCGATAATCATCAGAAACTTTTGTCTTATTCATTTTATCACGATTCGTACGATTTATGTTCATTATACTTGACAATAAATTGATTAATTAAATGAGTAAATGTTTAGTTAATTTAAAGAAAAAAATAAATATTATTCTCTGGCTGAGCTCAAATACTTGACAATACTTGACAATCCGGTTAACGACCCCCATTTAGCTTCTAATGAACCTAAACCTAGATAACATGAAGACCCAATTCCTAAATCAATTACAACTTTAAAACTACTAGGACTTGTTCTAGTGGTTACCCCCTTAGCTCTTAGAGTTTTGGTTACTATGTGACCCAGGTTTTAATCCAAGGGGAGACAGTTTTACCCCATGTGGTCCTAGAAGGGGGTTTTTGTCAGGAGAAAGTTTCAGGAGGGGGTGTCTTAGTTCTCACGGAGGTCCGAGTAATCGACTTTGGACATAGCCCTGTAAGGATAGATTTACACGTGAGATTAAGGTCGCTTGATCAATACCGTTCTAAAAAAAATTACAACTTTAATGATTTCAAATTGATTGTGATTGATTTAGTCAATTTACCATATCTTAATCAATTAAATTCGAAACCTTGATCTTCATCCCCTATAAATAGACCTCATATTCTCCGCAATCAACCCTTGTCTAACCTTTACCACCTCTCAATTTTGTGTATGAAGCTTTGGTTTGGATTTTCAAAAGTCAACTCTCGTCATTTGACCAGTTGATTTCAAGACCATCTTTCATTATTTTCTAGTATTTCTTTTTCCATCGTCTTTATTTTTATATGCTTTTCACAAACCCTCTGTTCATTTTTTTATTTTGAAGGCCAATACGAAAAGTTAACCATTAATGTTCTTATTAGTTTAGGGATTCTAGACTTTTTGTAATTAAATCTTATCTAATTGATTTCTAAACATCGTAATCTGTAATAAGGTTCAGTGCAATTGTTTATTCACATCAAACATGACTTACAACCTTAAAGTTGGAATCCATATCAATTAAGTTAGATAAACCCATATTTTCTTTTAACTTTAATGAACATAAAAGTAAATTTGAACATTTACATGTAATTTTTAACTTTGCCTTTTCATTCAAGTTTTATGAAAATGTGCAATGTTGTTGGGTTCCTAATAATACTTGCACGTGTACATTATTTGTATAATTTGTATTATGTTAATAAATTTATATTAAATATGATTTAGTCATGCTTTAAGACACTTATATATTTTTTGCTAATATAAATCTTTGTAGTCATGCAATATATGTTCACTAAACCTATCTATACTAGTGTTATAGTATTTTACAAAAGGTCATTAACAAATATGTTTACGTAATTAAATTACTGTAGTGATGATACTTAAACGAGACAGACATGTATTAATTGAAATGGTGAAAACACCGATAGCTAAGTTTCTCTCTAGGATTGGGATTGCGTATAAGTCCAAACCCACCGTCAGACCCGAATGTCTATCTAGGAAGTCTTAGTGAGATTGATTGTAACCTATTAGGCCAAAACATATCTACAATCTTCTAAGGTGTTATTACTTACATAGTTAATATTTCAAAAGTATTTTTATCACAAGTCTAGAATGCATTTCCCCAAATGCCGATGAACATAGAAATCCCTGGTCACACTATCCTATTATTTACTCTAGACCCATATATCCTTTTAGGGTAATCTTTCGGGCTCGTCTTTAACCACTTCCACTTGCTTCTTTGTGGATTCAATCTTCAAATCATGTGAGTACTCAGAACCCATTTTCTCTTTAAACCTTTTGGGGTGCGACGTGTATACCTATTCTAAAATCGTAATCTATGATTATCTAAATCTATGTGATTCTATGATTGTCTATGTGTATGATTCTTGATACACTATAACATGTGTGTGTGTGTGTGTCAAAGTCTATTTTCTATGTTATGTGTCTGAGTTTATGGAAGTCTAAAGTCCATATGTATGTATGGCATCGCAAATCTATGGTAGTCTCTAATCATGCGTAATCATTAACAACACTAAACCTATAGGGATAATGATGGATCAATTGACTGATAATCCACCCGATTTGATCGGTTTGGCATTGGGTGATTGGAACCTATTTTTAAGACTTGACCTTTAGGTTAAGGCCTCATGTCATCAAGGTTTGATTATGCACTATCTAATTCGGAATCTATTTCGATATCTATTTAAAGTCTATATTAAAGTCTATTTCAAATTCTATATCGAAGTCCATTGCAAGTTTATTTCAAAGTCTATGTATTTGACGCTTATCATATTCTTGGATTCTATCATATGACATCTAATCGCATGTTTTCAACTACTATGCTATATACTAAACTTATGTTTACTCACCAATTATTTGTATTTGACATTTCCTTTTCTACATGTTGCAGGATTACTATTGATGATCGGTATGCTATCACATAGGACACAAGACCTAGACTATAATCTTTAATTAGTCTTTGTGTTGTATTTGTTCATTCTATGTATTCAAATTCTTTTATCAATGGAATATGGTTTGATTAAGTATTATAACTTTATTAGTTGCCGTGTGTGATTGAACAATCATCTTGGCCTGACGTATTCTATCATTGTTTGGGCTGTGACAACCACCATCATCGCCTAAAACAAACACGTAGCTCATAATCAGCCCAACATTAAAAAATCAAAAGCCAACATTTGCTGGTGGCCAGATTCCCCATAAAGAGAAACCCTAAAACAAAAAACCAGCTATGAAACGATATCGCCAAAGGGATTCTTTCAGGCGGGACGTAAACGAAGACCAAGATCAACAAATAAGCATGAAACCGGAGGTCGGGTCTCTTCCTCTCAATAGAAGAGAGTGACATAATTTTGGAGAAAGAGAGACAAAAATGGAGCATCGATGAAGAGAGAAAGAGGATGAGTAGACCTCTTCAAAGTGGGGAAGATAGTGAGGCTTGAAGACAAATAAAGAGGGTTTACTTGGATGCGTGTAATGGAGTGTATAGATAGATAGCGATATAACTATATATGAGATACACGTGTAAAGTAACCAGCTGTGACATTTTAATTGATCCCTGATGAATAGTGCTCTACACTCATAAACAACCTAATGTCTTTTATATTATAATATAGTTTATTTTTAAAGGAACATTTAAACTATACAGGTCATGTTATTTAAGAAAGTCGATGAGAAATTATTTACAACGTATATATGACTGGCATATAGAATTATATGGTTTATCTGGCATGGTTGGTAGCATAGATTGAATATACACTGGCAATGGGATAACTGTCCAACCACTTGGCGAGGTCAACACACACGAGGTGACAAGAAGGGGCCGACGCTCATTCTTCAAGTCGTTGCTTCAAATGACCTTTGGATTTAGCATTCTCACTTAGGTGTAGTCGGATCCAACAATGACATCAACGTTTTAGAGGGGTCGCATATCGTTAAGGATTTCATAGTGGGGATGACACTCGTGACTTCATTTTATGCAAATGAAAACTACCACCCATATGGATATTATTTGGGTGATTGTATATATACGGAGTATTGCTTCATTGTTAAGACCTTTAGAGACACCTTTGATAAAAAAACTAAGTGCTTTAAAAAGGTCCAAGAGTTTTCAAGAAAGGATGTCAAAAGGTGCTTCGGTGTTCTTCGGAAAAAATGGCATTTTGGTAGAAATCCTTGTCGATATGGACCAAGGATAAAATAAAAATGTTATGCGTGCTATTATCACCTTGGATAATATGATTAAGGAGGACAAAGGCTATGCGATTTGTTTGGATTATCATCCTCAAGATGTGGAGGAACTACCACAAGCAACTATGAATGAACGATTGAAAAAACGACGTGTTCATGCATAGTAGAGAACCATATATCGTTCTCATGTAAGATTTGGTAAAACAACATAGACCGTTCATCCAATTCTTGTTTAAAATGACGGTGGGGATGAAGACGAAGATGGCGATGAAGCTGAGGAGTATTGTTTTTTTTAATCAAATAATGTATTTTCTTTTATTTTATGAAAATATGTTTGGTTTATTTGTTATTAAAATTAGAAAGAATAGAAATAATAATTGAATAATGATGAGAGAGGATGTTTTGGGAGAGAAGGGGTATGATTATTCACTCTTCAATCATGACCCCCCCCCCCCCCCCCGGACTGCACTGCCATGTGACAAATAACGCCCTCTAGAAGATTATGATTACACATATCTAAGCATCTATCTATATATATATATATAAGTTAAGCAATGACACTTTTTTGCACCTTCATAAATGTGAAATCATAAATGCCATGTACAACAAAAAAAAACATAATGTATTGCATGGTTAAGCATGTATTTAATTAAAACCATTATACATGTTGATGTATCATCATCATCATCATCATCATCATAGTAGTAATTAATCCGTAAACATTCATTCAATTGGTTATGATTATTACCATGAGTTTCTTGCAATCAATAGAGGAAAACCATGGGTTTCTTTCAATTCAACTTAATAGCATCATAATAAATAGGTTAATAACAATAAGCTTTTGGATTTCTAGACACTAATACGCAATAAACATAGCAATAAACATGACCCTTTCAAGTTCTTTTAACCCCATTTCAATTAATTCAAGACATTTCTATGATCATATATAAAGGCATGGAGGCCTCATTTGTTCACACCCCCCCCCCTCCTACCCGCCATCTCCTACACCGTGTAAGTAATGAAAAGTTTTAATTTTTGTAATTTTTGTTCACAACCCTCTTTTTGAGTCCGGCGGGAAGAAAATGTACCGCCGGAACACTTGCATTTTCTTGCTTTCTCCGGCGTGAATAAAATGTAACGTCGGGGAAAAACGGGTTGTTTTCTTTCCCTAATTTTTTCTGTGTTGACACCCCCTCCTTGAGTCCGGCGGGAAGAAAATGTACCGGCGGAACGCTTGCCTTTTTTTGCTCTCACCGGCGTGAATAAAATGTAACGTCGGGGGCAAACGGGTTGTTTTTTGTTTTTTTTTAACTTTGATTGCTATCTTTTGTTATTCTATTCTACTAAATGTTATTCACTTTGCATTTCCAGGTTGTTAGTTCGTACCTCATACCAATGTCGTTGAATATCGTTCGTTTCAGGATTGGACAAGTTGAGTGCTATGTCTTTGTTAACGCATCCGATTCGGGTGCATTTGTGCTTAATGTTGCCTTGCCTCCCACCGGTACACCTTCTGCTGTACCGAAGGCGGTAGTAGGGCTTTATCCGTTGTAGGTTTTCCTCAACGGTTAAGCTATAGGATTGGCCTTTTGCAGTATGGTTTGGTGTTAGTTTTTGAAGCTGCAGAGTATTTGTTTATATATTTTTAGCTTTGAAATCATCCTGTTTTTTTTTCTTGCAGGTCATAGTTGTGCAGTCCGTTTGAAGAATTTTTGAAAGATATATGTTGCTTAGGTAATTTTGTTGACCCTGTATGTTGTTTTTTGTTTAGAGTATATTCTGCAATGTTTTTGAGTTTTTATACTGTATTTACAGTTTAGATCTAAGTGCTGTGTGAATAAAGAAATTATGTAATTAGATCTATAAAAAAGTTTTTGATGCGTAATTTGATGTTTGTTTTACTTTGATTTTCTTTTGATTTACTTTTCTTTAAGTAGCTCGCTGTTGCATTTGGTTTGCATAATTACGCCTATTAGTAATGTTTTTTGGTAGAAATTGTTGTTTGTTTTCATGCTTTGGTAGAGATGGATAATTTTTGTCGAGATCGTTTATGTTTCTGAAATTTTACTTGCTGTGATTTCTTAGGAGATATGGATTGTACTTGGATAGTGTATTTTTTTTTTTTTTGAGATTGTTATAGCCATGTAGTGTGTTTATACTCTTGAGTATCAGTTGTAGGATGCATGTGTTTTGGACCCATATTTTTTTGGCTCTTTAAAGGCTTATAGGAATAGATAGTTTAAGTTTTCTTGACATTGTCCTTTAGTTTGGTTTTTTGAAGTAAATATTTATTCAGATTTTTTTTATTTACCAGTTTGTTTGGCTTCTTCCGTCATCGCTTTGGCGATTGGTTATACACTTATACTATTGAGTACCAAATATAAGATGCATGTGGTTTGGGTTTATAGGAATGGAGATTTTATTGTTTGTTTCTTGATTATATAATTCTAATTTATTTTGGTCATTTGAATGGGAATATTTTTATTTATATGCATAGAAGGTGTATAGGGTTGTAATTTTTATAGTGATATGATGCTTAATAGTATTTAGATGAACTTAATATTTTTTTAATGCTTGCAGTGTTATCAACTTCGGTCTGGTTGTTTCAGGAGCTGTTTGTGCTTTGGTTTGTTTCTCACTAGCCATTACTTGATACCTAATAATGTGATATCTATAACCCTGTGTTACTGATAAATCTAGTGATTAAATTTATCCCAAAGTAAGCAAACCAAGGTAGAATGCTCATAGAGGTAAGAATTTGATTGCTTTGTGTTGATTCTTATGCTTATAGAGTTAATAGTGTAGCGTATGGACATAGTTAAGTATGTAGTCATAATGCAATTAAAGCTTTGTTTTACACATAGTCGGGTTTTTATTAAACTTATTAGGTCAGTTCCGGATGGAATTACTATTGGTAGTGTTTTGCAGAGAATTTTCTTAAACTGATGGATTATTTATTTCTTTAGGACGATGTGTTATTTGACTTAGGTACCTTTGTGACTTTAGATGGTGGGTTTTGCTATTTGTAACATGTATCTTATAAACATGCAGACTTGGTGTAGCCAGTGGAGTGGTTTGCTATTGAGGTATGTTTGTTCACTTTATTTTCATATATTTTCTATATGTGATATATCTTAAATGTATAAAATCATTGGTATGACTATTGACTAAATATCTTGAAGAATGTATTTGGTTCTAAAATTGGTTTTTTATCTTTGTTTCACCAGTTGATTTTGTATTTATTAAATGCTTTATGGAAAATATTTATTGATATACTTGTGCATACAGATACAGATGATAAACATGAACAAAGAGTTAATTTGTTTCATTTAGTTTATAGCTAGGTGTTTGAAACTTGCTTCAAGGATAATCACCATAAAATCTGTCTAATTTATGCCATAATATTTATGGACTTTCTCAATGAATTTTAAGATCATTTCGCAAGTAGCTATTTTCTAAAATTTTCTAGCATTTTTTTATGATGTGTGGCCATTTGATTTGTATTTTTTTTATGCGTTAGATATTCTGATGCAAATTTACTTGGTTGTGGCCATTTAATTTGTATTTTTTTATGTGTAAGATATTCTGATGCAAATTTACTTGGTTGTGACAACTGTAGTGAGCTTTGTCATAATACAAAATCTTGATAATCACTAGAGCTTTACTATCTTTATTAATGTTTTTTTTCTCAATTAGATTGAAAGCAAATGTGATAAGATTCTACAAAGCAAATGAGATCACGAGGCCATCATTTTTACAGACATTAATAATAGAAAACTGGTTGATTAATCTATATGACAATTAACAAAATAGGGATTTAAAAGCTCTCACCATGGATCAGACAACGCGTTCCAAAAACTTCATGTCCGCCTTCCGA
>JBCNJP010000006.1:3573258-3637170 GCA_039602395.1 Deinandra increscens subsp. villosa | reverse complement strand
GGTGTGACAACGAAGTCGCCCATGAAGTCTCTTAAGTAGTTTTACTTTGGTTCGTGATAATTTGAAGCTCCTTTCAATCACTTGACCGATCTAATTTTAAATGCACTAATTAAAACTAAGTTGGTCGTTTCGCGAACCGATTTAATTAACTTTCATTAATCATGGTTTTCAATAAAAAAAACTTTTAATTTATTGTAGAAACTCAATCGAATGAACTATTCATTCAATTTGAACTTTTCAAAACTTTAATAAACTCCTTTTGTTAAATTATCGTTTTAAGATTGTGATTTAATGGCCAATGTCATGACAAACAATCACATGCATTAACAACACAACAATATATAGTATGTAATTAAGTCTTTACGGGTTTTCGATTCTGCCCGAGCCAACGAACGAAATCGAAACTAGCAAACAAAAGACATGAATAATTCTAATAATTCATTCATGCTCCCACTTGCTCTTATCATGCTTTTCAGGTCGTCTGGGAATCTATAGACGGAAACAACCTTTCTGCCCAACAGCTTGTTTGCGAGTCGTGATGGATCCATAGGTAGAACGTCGTGTAGTACGAATCCTCCAAGAGAATCAGGTCTCCTTGAGTATACCACGTGTTATGACAACTCCTTAGGTCTTCTCTTGCGTGCTGCGATCATCTCCGGTTGGCATTGTCCTCTTATGGTCGTTTCTCTCCATCTTGTTACAATCTAGGTTTTACAACCAATACTAACTAAAAGGTAAAACCTATCTATTACATTTACGGGCCCAAAATACTCGAAAAACATAATACATACAATTCAGAAGAACAAACAACCAAGAAACAACCAATCCGAAAAATAAACAACAAAAAACAATGACAAATATTTTTGAAACGTAACGGGGTGTTATCAGTTAACGAGTTGTTGGTCCGGATATTCATAACGACCTGTTACATCTTAACGAGCCGTTGTCCGAGAACAATATAACGATCCGTTACAGCTTAACGAGCCGTTACGCAATTACGAATCAAGAAAAACTGAAAGGCTCTATTGCATATGTCACACCCCCAAAAATCCCACGCGCGATAACACGCCGCAGGGAGCGTGACAAACTAGGATCGACGTCCATTAGTTACACCAAACGACCAATAATTAATAAAAACGTTTTATATTTCATTAGAATATAAAATTAGAGTTTTACAAATGCGGAAGCGTAAATACAATAAAAGTACTTATGTAAAATCTTTGTCACCCAAGGTGACGTGGCTTGTTCAAAGACATTAAAAGTGTTTCAAGACTCATGCATGCGTACTCGTGATACTCGAACAACCGCAACCTGAGAAATAACATGCTAAAAAGTGTCAACACAAAGGTTGGTGAGTTCACAGGTTTATCAGTTCAAAAACATTTCCAGTTAATGTAAATCGACTGTTCAACAACAGTCCCAGTTCAGTGTAAATCAATTGTTCCTCAACAGTTCAGGTTTAAGTTCAAGGTTGACTGTTCAACAACAGTTCAAGTTCATGTTTAAGTTCAGTTTAAAATCCAAATGATATATCAATAGCTAGCTAGGCTATTTTCAAGAAATCAGTGCACGTTTGACTAGATAAACTAGCTATCCAGTTACTGAAGCTCGACAAGTTCAATTGTGTCTCGTTAAGACTAAGAAGTATATAACACCCGTTCGATATCCAATCGAGTCAGCGCGAATGACCCGGGTGGGGCTTGTCAGGCCCAGTAGATCTACCAAATAAGTTCCCGCTGATGTCACATTGACAGTAACTCTAAAAGTGAGGACTTTATCATAAGTGTGCCACTATCATTCAGGTGATATAATTATCTAACAGTTCAAGTGTTTGCATGTTAATCTCCCCCAACAGGATTAAAATAGGTAAAAAGGGGCCGTGAAACTCACCTTCGGGTGCACAACATTTCCAGATAAACAACAACAGCAAGTAGCAACTAGCAGGTCTTGTGTACACTACCAAACACCTAACGAGCATATACGTACGTATATAAGTGTGTGTTCAATCGAAAATGACCAAGTCTAGACCGACACTGAAAATGAACGATGTCATAGAATGACGTGACGAAGATTACTAAATCAGAAATGAATCCAAAGTGACAACCAGCCAAGAACATGACGATTACGAGAACCAATGAAAAATATATTATTAAACAATAATATTCGTTCATGAAATTGAATAATAAAATAGGTATATACATATATATATATATATATATATATATATATGCATAACCAAGTATATAATTATATCAATAACGTGTACTCAAATGTAGCTATATGTTTATATATATTTATATATATTTCAATAAATATATAATTCTAACGGTTAGAAGGTTTATGCCGCACGATACGGACGAAATATATTATTCTTATACATAGATTTTTATGTAAATATAAGGGTTATAAAAACATTTGTTTTATATTCCAAATATCAATATTTATACGTTTTCCTATCGTTTACAATATATTTAATTTATGAAATATTCCACAAAATAACAATTGGATTTTATACAAATAATTAAGACAACGATAGTCGGTCAAAATAACGGTGTCTATGAGATAAGAACGATCAGTGATAAGTTTCTGGGTCAACCAAGTACATAAAAAAAATAAGAAGAAAACAGTGAAAACCGAAAGTCACCAGGTTTGAACCCGTAACCTCTGGCTTCGAATGCAGTGTCTCGACCACTAAGCCAGCAGCCCGATTGGTTATTAAGGCCAGGTGAAATTATCTTGTACATACAGGAGGGTGAAACCCAGTTTTTTTTAAAAAAAAAAAAACAGAAAAGATTTGGAGTTGACAGGGTTCGAACTCGGGACCTCACTGATACAGATCACAAGTCTCAGCCGCTCGGCTGAGACCCTGAGAACATTATAATCTCGTAAAAACAATTACATAACTAGAAGCAGACGCGCATCATCTTCTTCTATTGAACTCCGGTGATCGGAGTTTCATTCCGGTCACCGGAAAAACACGAAACGCGAATATGATGCATAGGAAATAGTCGATTAACATCGCTAAGTGGTTACCTCGAAACGGAGATGAGATGCTACGTGTTTGTGATGCCGAAAATGATCCCGAACTCGAACGCGAACTTGATCACGATCTCGGTTTGAGTCCCGATTGCCTCTGCTGTCCCAAAAACGGTTGATGATCACCACAAGGTAATAGGATGATGGCAGAATGGAGTTGGAGTTGGAGTTGGCCGGACTTTTTTTTTTCCTTCCGTTTGATGGTGGGTTTTTCGTCTCCGACTAGAGAGAACGAGAGAGAGAGATCGATGGGTGAGTTAAATGGTTAAGATGAGACTGATATTTGGCTTATGAATGATGGTGATTAATGGATTAACGTTTCGTAACTGGTATGCGTAAATCATCGGATCGAATAAAGGCAACGGTTCCGAACACGGGCGGTCGTAGGTTGCCACATCCGTTACTTTCTTTCTTTCTGTTTTTCAAAGTCAAGTTTGAATGAATGGCGAATTTAGTCCCCCAACTTTGTGTAATAAAAATCTGAATTGTGATAAGTGCATAAATAGTCCCTCGAGTTTATTTAATACCAATCAAGTTTGAATAGTTACATAACTCATCCTCATGGTTTAAAAATGTTAACAAACTCCAACGGGGTTAACGGAGGATGGCTATAACGGTGAATACGCGAGTGTACGCCAAACCATGCCTAACTTATGCCATTTTGTAAAATATAACACTTGGTTCGCCACATAAAATCATGAATACAATTCCATAAAATATATATTGAGCTCACATAAAATGATGAATCTGAAATCGTAATGATACGTATAAACTAACATAAAATAATAGAAAACGTTACATGTACGTGACACCTCCTCACGTAAAATAATAGAATATAATGTGTATATATAATTATATATATAACACATAAATCATAAGTATAATTGTCACATAAAATGACAAAGTGTTCACATAAAATTACAGAATATGATTTACATAAAATCATAAAATATAAAACGTCTAGACTCAAGTGCATGTTCGTATAGTGATAGTCACACAAACCGTAGATAACAAAGTCAACACAAGTGAAACTCATAAATGTTTGCACAACATTTATAACAGTTTAGGTTTCGGTTAAATCAAGAAAAGGACCTGAAAAGGCAGATTGTCACAGTATCCCCTTGTTAAAGAATTTTCGTCCCGAAAATTGCACGACGTTGCTAGCGAGCTGGTCAAAAGGAAAGGAAATTTTTCTAGGTCATCACATCATCCCCTTGTTGAAGAATTTCGCCCCGAAATTTAAGTCGGTAAGAACTGATTCAAGAATCGAATTTGATGGCAACATATCGAAAGAATCCAGGTTTCCTACTCCAAAAGGAGTTAAGAATGGTATAATCAAGAATGTGTGCCCGATGTTGGGAAGATGTCAAATGTTTAGAGAATTTCAAAATAAATTCAAATCGAAAGCATAGAAGGTGATTATCCTCTCAAACGTTCTTCTATGAGAGGAGTCGAACAACCGCATTACGGGAATCGTGTTGAGTGAAAAGGCCGAATAGAGCAACATGATAAATTTTATTGCAAAGAAGGATCATAATATGTCCTAGCTTTCAGCTACTGTACCCAATGCTAGGAGTGTGATTCCCATTTCGTGTGTTGTTTTTAGTTACGGCATTCACATTCACCAATAACCCAGGTGAATTAAAGAGAAAGGATTTGAGTATGAGGAAATTATGCATGCATCAAGTCAATTAGTGTTTGTCTAATATGCCCGTTGTTCAATGATAACGCAAAGATTGGAATTCACCTAACATCTAGCAAGTAGCATAGAATTAAATAAGTCTAATCACGTAAACACAAGGACCCGATAGTTAATTTAGTACATAATAGGTTTATGATTGCTTAAGTTCACGTGATTCATAAGAACAATCAAATTCACATTTCATGCAATAACGGTTCAGATAGCATATGAGTACGAAGATTTCTTTCAAAGGTTGATGTTGTCAAAGTGTACTAGCATGCAATCTATTATGAAGGTTTTACCATACAACGCATACAATTGTCCCAACACTTTATATACTAGCATACGACCCTAACATGGCATATTTGTAGCATATAAGTTCATAAACTAACCAACACAACCCATACAGTGCAAAGTTGACGGGGCAACATCACACGGTCTTGTCATTCCCACCGAGGTAGGAGACTTAGGACCTTGTATGGTGTATGGTATTCATACTCAATCAAGTTAATACATTCAGAACATGTCATTTTCTGGTTCCTAACGCGTTTCATACACATAACTAATCATGCAATTCTATGCAGCTTATGTTTAAACCAGCATTTCAATAATTAATCAGCTTCTATACCCTAAACATAGTATTAGATTCTCAGATTTAGCATGCATAAACACATATGTTTTGTAAACGTTTCTCATGAGAAGGTCAGAAGAAAACAAACTATTTATCGTGGTTAAATGGTTCAAGAGTTGCTCAGATACTAAAATATAACTGGTAACACAATGACTTTGTGAGAAAAGAACTGAGGTCTAAAGAGAAATCTAATCAAGAGCCCATTGCCATTCAAAAGGTAACACGTAGCAGTTTGTTTTAGAAAAGAATTAATCGGTTCTGTTAAAAAAATATTCAAGAAATCACATAGACAATTAGGTTCAAATTCAAGTTAGAGTTCAGTATCATACAACATATCATCCTGCACATTACCTTGCTAAAGAATTCAAATTTTTTTTAGTGAAGATCCAATAAAATAAAAGTGTAACTATGAGGTACCGAATATCAAAAGTGATCTGAAGAATTACGCATGACATCAAGCATGAGGATAACAAATAGAGGAAAAGCGCCAACGGCTTAGTTCGTGAATTCGAGTAAGCGATGGGATAACAAGCTTATGATAGTCGCAACTACACATGCCAAGAATGACATGTGAGTTGAAACTAGCACTGGTGAAGATACCATCAGGGAGGATGCAAATAACGTAATGGATAGTATAGAATTCAGATAGAAATATATAGCGTCTTGATAGGATTTGGCAAGGAATTCGCTTAAATAGATATCGGAATGAACGTGTCAATGGTTATACAATCCAATAGAGTAAATGTCTGGTTAGGGAAATCTTCATAGTATAAGCTCACCAGTGTGCCTAATCTCCTTAGTGTTCTTGTGCTTCATGCATTATGATTCCTTTCTTATCAAGACATCGGTTCAAATGGTCTTCAGAAGTAAGATAAAGCACGAAGTGTTATAAGAGGACGTCTGCGAAACACAGAACATCAGGATGTTCAAAAGTGGCTTTGGCTTGTGTTGCATGTATATATGCATTTTTGCTACGGTTCAGTGCAAGTTTACCGTGGATCAATAGATCAAATCCGGTGCTCCATAGAAAAAGGATCAGGGCTATCACCTTAGTGAATGCAAGAGAGTTTAAAAAAAAAAAGAAAGGCAATCGACATAAAAGTAGTGTCCCTCAAACGAAAGTCGATCTTCTTCTTAACACATGATTCTAGAAGTTGAAGTTGATCATTCGATCAGGTGGTTTGTCATTCATAAGGGAAAATCTCTGGTTTTCAAAATGTTGATGTACATCTGAGTCGGAACTCACGTCTGAATCGTGGCAAGAAATTCGCTTTAGGAGAGTTTTTCTTCCAGACTCAGAAAATTGAAAGCATGGAGTTTGATTATTTCGGGTATGCCTCTCTTCTGGTAGAAATACGTAAGGGATATCTAAAATCTCAGAGAAAGTAGCATTAAGCAGTTTTGTCAAGGACATAGTCCCATTAGGTAGAGTTTCTCAAAACAAGGCTCTTTGTTGATACCTGAAATGTGCGTCGTGTGAAGTATCGAGTGAAGATCAAGTTCAAGCCTATATAGGGTTGGCCGAACTAGGTCCGAACCTGAAGATCGGACCGGCCGAACCTTGGGTTCGGTGGAAGCTCGGCCAGTCGTGTATATATAGTATTTTGGTCTTTGTGTTTAGTAGTTCTGAGCGAGTGAGCAAATCTTAAGTGTGTGTTTCTGAGTGTGTTTCTCTGTGTCAATTCTCTGTGGTTTACTGATTGTAATTGTTCTCGTTTGATCAATAAAACAATCGGTTATTTACGTTTTGATGTCCGATTAGCTAGATCGAGTAGACGATCCGATGCTCACGCATTTTCAAGTGGTATCAGAGCTTTCTGGTTCACTCTACTGATCTGTGGTTGCTATTCTCGGATTATAGAGCGTTTTTGAAGTTTTCTCGAGTTTCATTACGTGTTTTCTATCATTTTTGACGTGTGTTTTGTGTCAAAATTGTTCCTAAACCATTTTCTATCGACGTTTCTGGTCTACCATATCAAGTTTCGTCAATATCAGTCCGTTTTTGCGAGTTTTCGGAAAATGTCTTCGAGGTTCGGAGGTTACTGGGCAAGCTCGGAGTAACCGCTCCGAACTTGAGGTTCGGAGGTGACTCGGAGAGAGTTCGGCGAGAGTTCGGTGGTGTATCGGTCTGGTTCGGTGAGATTTGAGGTTCGGAGGTAGATCGGAGTTTATATTGATTCGGAGTTCTTTCGGTGAAGGCTCGGAGATAGTTCGGTGTAAGTTCGGAGCTGGTAGTTGACTCGGACAAGGTTTGGAGCTCGTTCGGATTTTGTTTTAGGTTCGGACTAAGTTCGGTGAGAGTTCGGACGGCAAACTAAGTTCGGAGGGCAGAATTGTTCAGATTTTCAACGATGACGGAATTTCAAGCTTTTGCCTCAATGCAAAGTGCTATGCAGACCATGATGAATTATGACAATGAAATCGGAACAAGTCAGAAAGTTCCCAAATTGTTGAAACTAGAAGATTATCAGAATTGGAAGAAACGATTTTCAGCGTATATCAGCACAAATAATATTGACTTATGGATTCCAATTAGAAAATTGTATGAAAAACCAAAAGAAGATGGAGAGTCTAAGGAAATTGAAGATTTTGATGCTGCTGAAAGAAAAAGTTATGAACTTGAACAAAAAGCTTATGGTTATCTTACCATGGCTTTACCTACTGAACTGTTACATCAATTCAGCACATGTAAGAAGTCAAAGCAATTATGGGATGCTTTATCAGCAAGGTGTGAAGGAAACGATCAGTATAAGAAAAGTCGAAAGAAGGTTTTGAGTAAAGAATTTGTTATATTTGCCGTCGCCCAGGGCATATGGCAAAAGATTGTCCACTTCCTGCTGAATCCAATTCAAAGTTTCACAAGAAACCAGTTTTTGGTAAACCTGCCCAACCTAAGTTCTTCAATGAACAAGGCAGAGTTTTTGATGAATTTGAACCTGCATTTTTTCACAAACAAAAACGTTTTGTTCCAAAGTTTTCAAAGGATCCAAATGTAGGTTCATCATCACAGTCACCTGTGACTGTTTCATTGAAAACTGAATTACCAAAACAACAGGAATGGAAACCTAAGGTGGTTTCAAAGCAAAATCAGGACACTGGTCGACCAGAAGCGATTCGCTTCGGGTCATTTGTGAACTAATCACGTTGTCCAGTGTGCAGGTACTTCTAGAAGACCTATCGCCGATTGAGAAATTGTTGATGGAGGAGTATTCTGCTTAATTTAAATTTAATGACAAATTTTTCTCATATGCAATTTTCTGAATTCTAAAGCTGCAAAAATATCCGTGTTGATTGATCACTTTTCTTTGCTTACGTTTTTCTTAAAAAAAAAAACCAAAAATAGAGTTTTGTTTTTGTGTAAAATGAAAAATCCAAAAATAGAGTTTTCATTTTAAGGGGGAGAATTGTAAGTAAGGGGGAGTAATTGAGAAAATACATGGTATGGGGAGAAGGTGAATACATGCAAAATATATAATGAAGGAAGGTGAATACATGCACAATATAAAAAAATTATGAGAAATTGATCATTGGGAAATGATGGTACATTGGCATACGTACCTGACTCATGGATAGAGTAGATGAAAGGGCCATAAGATCATTGTTTGTTGTGCTTGGTAGGCTCGACAAATCAGAAAGTATTCAGATGTGATATACACTAAATACTAATGCTTGACTATGTGGATAACATCTTGATGCGTATTTCATGACACAAAAAGAAAAATAAGTGTGACAATAGTAATGAGAAGTCACTGTGTACACATGTGTTCATTTTGCAAAGATTTAAACTTGTTTGATTTTCTTTATTTTGTCAAACGATCGGACTTTCTTTGCGTGTCGAAAGACCGACCTGATTGTTGTTCGTTTGACGTTCTGCTTTATTTTCTTTGGTGTTTCGTATAACTCATCGGACTTTCTCTGCGTGTACGGGAGTACCGACCTGATTGTTGTTGAGTTATACAACTTCAACTTGTTTTATTTTCTTTTTTTTGTTAAATCCGAGGCCTTATCTGCGTATCGAAAGATCGACCTTAAGGTAGACGATTTAACGTTCTTATTTCTTTTTGCATGGAACACAGTTGACTGTATCATGAAAAATATTATGCAATGTGAAAGTTCGCAATTGCAATCACACAACAGAAAAAGAAAGACAAACAGAAAATGTTTGAATATATCTGATAGTGTGGGGTACACTGGTCAAAGCAAATCTAATCAATACCTTAACATATCCAGATGTTATGAGTATGATTCTGTCTGAGCTTAAGATGGACAAACTATATCGGCAATCGACATGACTTGTGTGCTTCAATTAGTTGAAATTGAAGTGTAGTTCAGTGCGTTATGATCAATTTGATCCCATATAGTGATCTTTCTCATACCAAAAATAGTGTCTGATTCTGTATTGCAATTTCATTTCATATTAAGAAAAGTACAAAAAGATTTTAGGCGTGTTTTAATATAAATTTTCAAAAAGCCAAAAAGATTTTGTTTCTGCTTTATTTTCGATCTGATCAACACGTGATATAAAATCAATTTTCAAAATCATATCTTGGAGTCTCGAAGAGACTTTTTGCGCCAAGATTATTTAAGTATTAATGCAGGATGCTGTCGTGCAAGATATCACAACTTCAAGTCTTCTGAAGCTGTTGATAAAGACCAGAGATATACTGAATGTCGTCAAGTATTCACGATCAAGCTACGATCAAGTTGAGGGAGAGTTTGTTCGAAGATTCATTTCATTGGATAAACGGATTCTTTACTTGAGGGGGAGCTTGATTGAAGATACATATTTGATGATGTTGAGAAGAAAAGAAAAGAGATACTGCACACGACGAGGGGGAGTTTGTTGATACCTGAAATGTGCGTCGTGTGAAGTATCGAGTGAAGATCAAGTTCAAGCCTATATAGGGTTGGCCGAACTAGGTCCGAACCTGAAGATCGGACCGGCCGAACCTTGGGTTCGGTGGAAGCTCGGCCAGTCGTGTATATATAGTATTTTGGTCTTTGTGTTTAGTAGTTCTGAGCGAGTGAGCAAATCTTAAGTGTGTGTTTCTGAGTGTGTTTCTCTGTGTCAATTCTCTGTGGTTTACTGATTGTAATTGTTCTCGTTTGATCAATAAAACAATCGGTTATTTACGTTTTGATGTCCGATTAGCTAGATCGAGTAGACGATCCGATGCTCACGCATTTTCACTCTTACGTATGACTCTAAAGTCAATCCTTGGTCCGGTACTGGTCCCACATTCAACGTGCCACCAATGCTTATATATAGGGTGTACCGCAGCTAACCCACCACACTACCAGCACCTTGAAAACGTACCAGCTACTTACCATAGCTATTAGTCAAACTACATTGGGTATCAAAAATAGAGGATGTCAAGTTTCTCCCATACGCCTAAATGTAAAGGGGGTGAGAGATTACACCTCTATACGTTGTGCAAACAAAAGGTGTAAGTATTTTCATTCACAATACCAATAAGATGCGTAAGGTTTGCTATTCTAGCGAAGGTTGTCGAGAGGCTGGCACGCACAATGCGAATATCATAAAGCTTCAGATACAAGGCGATAAAAATTTAGCAGGCCACAAGGTTTAAGTTCAAGATGGGGGTTCATCAATGAAAGTTTTAAGAGCAGGACGAGGAGGATTCGTGTAGCAGAAATTTATCGATAGCTGTTAGGACATGAGCATTAAGAAATATACAAATGTATGGATAACTTGGTGTACTCAACGCTTAAGACGGGAAAATGCAGGTCGATGATATAATTAGCTGTTGTTTAACAAGAAGTTCATGCTCGATAGGTGTAAATAGGGTTTCCATAAAAAGTTTTGTATTGTTACAGTGATTGAAGCACAAGGTAGTCTCATCATCAATGGTGTTAACTAGTTGAAAAGCTAACCAAAAGTGTAACACTTTCTGGTTCAAAGCTTGAAAGCTCATCCAGGACATAAGGGATTACAAAAGCATGAGAATCAGAAATCGTTGGTGGTTTTACTCGTAAAAGGTTCGAATCATGTAGACAGAAGTCAATCGCACAGGTTCAAAAGGTCAGTCGGAATAGTCATTACGTTAAAATTGGAAGTCATCATCAGTTTGAAAATCAGGAAGGCTTTTCACTAACATTACCCCTACTAGAGAAAGAAAATATGCTTGCGGTGAGGTAAGCAGTTTGTACAATCGTGACGACGTTGCTGGAAAAAAAGTTTTGGTTTGCACAATAAAATCAGCAATACGAATCTTCAAAGAGACTTCACAAGAGCTTTCAGCCAAAAAATATGTTCCAATGTTCGCGGTATATGATTTTATATAACTCGTTTATCCAATGTTGTATGGGTATTCTTCTGGTTAAGGTTTATCCAAGTTGTCTCAGGTTCGTAAAGTTCCAGGGTTTGATATAGTCGGTAAGGTCGTGAATGTAGAATAATGACTCAATATGAGTTTCAACCGGTCAAAGGTTTTGTCGAGAGTGCGCGTAGTTAAGAAAAGCTTGTCATCAAAGTACACGAATGAAAAGATGTCCCTTCAGGACTAGCATTCATAATATGTTTCAAAAGTGTTCTCGAAGGGGCTAGAATCCATATATAGGAGAGATAAGATCATGTGCGATAACGTTTACAAGATAGATGACTTCGATCATCCGGTTGCGTTCAATATGTTCAACATTCAATGTCATGAGGAAAGAAAAAAAAAATCAGGAATTCGGTCCCAATACGACCATTGGCTCGCCTAGTAGGAATCTCTAGGATTTTCATATACTGCAAATTACATTTACGTGTGCACCCGTAACTGTGATTTACTTTATATGATCACCCTAGTTCCTCTTACTTCGGCTACCAGGTATAGTGGAGTACATATGAGATATCCATAATGTAGGTATCAAGAATGTGGTCACTAACCCGAGGTTATCTAGACCAGAATTTGTTAAAAGAACAAGTTTCGATAGTAAAATGTTCGCATAAATTGGAATGACCTACCCAAAGTGAGTCAGCCAGAAATTTAGCCTATTAGGATCTGATTAGGGTTTATAGACTACTTACAGAATGGCTCCATACCAAAAGGAGAAAAAGATACCAGAGCATTCAGAATCAGGTTGGCCAGGTACATCCTTATAAAAGGAAAATTGTATAATAAATATGTTGCAGGAACTTAAGATGCTTGGAAAACGAGGAAGCCCAGGAAGTACTCAAAGACATTCACGAAGGCGACTGCGGATATCATACAGGGGGCAGGTCCCTAATGTCCAAAATCCTGAGGACAGGATACTTCTGGCCATCCTTGAGAAAGGATTCCCAGGATTTTATCCTCAAATGTGATGCTTGCCAGAGACACGCCAACATTACTCATCGACGTGGCGAACCCCTGCATCCTATCCATGCATCTTGGCCCTTTATGAAATGGGGAATGGATATCATGGGAAAGCTACCCAGGACGCCAGGAGGTAAAGTCTTCATGCTAGCAATGATTGACTACTTCTCGAAGTGGATAGAGGCTGAAGCATACATCCAAGTCAGAGAGAAAGAAGTTATCTCATTTATCAAAAGAAACATCATAACAAGATTTGGCATACCCTCTGAAATAGTGTGTGACAATGGATCTCAATTCATTGGCAAAAGGACTGTTGGGTTTTGTGAGAGTTGGGGGATAAAAATGATAACATCTACACTAGTGCATCCTCAGGTTAATGGTCAGGCAAAGTCTAGCAATAAGATCATCATCAACAATTTGAAGAAAAGGCTAAAGGAGAAGAAAGGAAAATGGGCAGAGGAACTACCGTTAGCATTATGGGCTGATAGAACTACATCCAAGAATGCCACAGGCCAAACCCCATTTTCCTTGGTTTTTGGTACAGAAGCAGTCATCCCAACAAAAATGGTGGTCCCAACATTTAAGGTTATCAGTCAAACCCAAGATGCAAATAATAAGTCCCTGACTGACGACCTTGATACCGTGGATGAGCTACGAGAACAAGCTGCTTGGAAAATGGCCGCATATCAACAAAGAATCTCTAATACCTACAACAAACATGTAAGGATCCGAAGATTCAGGGTATGAGACTTGGTTCTAAGGAAAGCATTTCAGAACACAACGAATCTAGGGGATGGTAAGTTAGCCCCTAAATGGGAAGGTCCCTACTTAATCGACTCAGAGGCATGTAAGGGGGCATATTGGCTTGCCAACATGGATGGTGAATTACTACCAAGACCGTGGAATGCAATCCATTTGACAGCCTATTTTATGTACGTATAGTGCCCAGGATGTTGCATACCAGGTATGTCCCCTAACCAATGAATTGATCGAGGTATTTCTCTTGTATTTTTTATTATTATCGAATGCTTTTGTTATATTCTTATTTTACCTGTTTTTATCATTTTCCATGAAAATTACTAACTCCTTTGGTTGAGATAATTGGATGAAAACATATAACTGACCCTGGATGCATGAAGCCAGGGATGTGTTTAACCTAAGTTAGAGACTGGCCATCTCTCCTCCGTTCAAGGTATCTAGTATACCTTCTAAAGTTTGAGAGGATATTGTTAGATTTAGGTGTCCAGACCCGACTAAATCAAGTACCCGACCCGGTCAAGACCCGTAAGAGTTACACAGGAGGCAATGGGTTTTTTAAGTCTGCTTACTTTTATAACCGGCAAAATCGCAGAAGAATTAATCTTTTGTTTATTAAATGGTTTAATAGATAAAAATAATTAATTAGTTAATTGATTAATTAATCGTTATAATTAATTAATCTGTTATAATTAATTAAGCGACAAAATACGTCAAATATTATTTACATCATGGACGACAATCGACGTATTAATAGTTTGACTAATGTTCGTTAAATCTCTGAAAGAGCAAATATTTAAGAGCTAAATGTTAGTCTCACAAATTGAATGGTTCAATTAAGGATTAAATAAAATCGAGGGACTAATCAGAAACTTAATCAGTTATAAATATAACTGATTAAGGGAGGCGAAACCCGAATCCACAGACTAGAGTTTCGCCCCCCCCTTTCCTCCTCTCTCTTGATCGACGCCGACGCCACCCCACCGCCGCCGTCCCCTCTCGTTCTCCGGCGATCCGTTCATCCGATCGCAAGAACATTAATCCGATAATCACCACCTTGTCGTGGTTCCTCCTCTACGACAAACCAAATCCGTGGGCCACCGCCGTGTCGCCGCTCCGAGTCCGTCACCGCCGTTGCCCGTCATCCACCGCCGTTGCCCGTCGTCCACCGCTCTCCTAGCCGCTGCCGCCACCCACTCCTCCGCCACCGCCGTAGTCGCCCCGTCGCCGCAACCGCTCACCGAGCCGCAACAGCACCACGACTACCGTCGCCACCCCGTCGCACCACATCCGCCGCCCGAGCCGGCCGCCGCCCTCCTCGCCGTCGCCGGTTCCTCTGCCGACACCTTCCACCGTGAACCGCCACCGAGAGACGTGTTCACTCGTCGTCCGCAAACCCTAGTTCGCGCCCATTCTAACGTACGAGATTTTCCCAGTGCTTGATTCACCGCGTAGTAAATCCGTAACCGCGAGGAAAATTCGATTCGTCCGATGAATCATTCCTTGCGAAACCCTAGCGTCACCCGTTGAGTTCCGGTGTCTCGAACGTCTGTTACAATCACCGCTCAGTTTTATCTAAACTCGTTATTAGTTTAGATTTATTTATTTATTTTATGATTGTATCGCGTTTTGTTTTAACGCGGTTTTGGGTGTTTGCGCGTTTTGGTGATCGTCGAATCCTGTTGTTTTGGTTTACGTTAATTAACTGGTTTTCGCGTTAGTAAATTAAATTGTTTTCCGCCGCGTATTAAATTAATTGTTAATTTAATTATCTAAATTTAATTTACTATTTATTCGGTAATTGTTTAAATAATTATTTGTCGCAAATAATTATTCCTTTAATTTTTTTTTGCTAATATCGACATCCGAATACCATTATCGTAACCCAATAGTGATATCAGAGCCTTGATCACCACACGCAAACCCTAACCGGTCGATTTTAAACCGGTGTACTATCGCGAACTGGGGTTCTGAACCCGAAAGTCACGAAATTGGATGAATCGCCTTTTAAATATGTTTAGTCAATTTGGATCCACTAAGCATAATCCGATTTAATAAAATTTGATTGAATTATCTTTCATACATATTCGGCCCAACCCTATTTTATTTTGTCATCATTTCGTTATGGTTTGGAACTTTTGGCCCATGTTGTTTTGTTTTGGATTGGTCCACTTTTGACTGAGTTCAAAGTTGTATTTGTTTAAAATATAATAGTTTTATTTTAATTTGTAATTGCTCACTTTCGCCTGGTCGAACGAGACGAGCTTGACACGACGACCCATTTTGAGATTACCCCTTCTAAGGATTTTAGAAAATGGCTGGAGCCCCGAACGAAACCGACGTTTCATGATGACACGCAGGAGCTTGTTGAAGCTAGTGGGAGCGACTAAATCGATCATGGAGTTTTTCTGTTCTCGTGGTTGATTTACTTTTACATTCCTCGACCTTCCTCGATATTGTCATAGGCTCTGACAATATCGAAACCCCTGCATGGCCGAATATGTGCATGTGTGTTTGCTTGTTTTTGGTTGCTTGTCTTAATTTGATTAACGCGCCAACTAAAATCCAAACTTAGTTTTACCGGTATAAAACTAATTTTTCAGTCGATTAAATAAAAGTCCTAATTTTAATTACGACTTCATAAAATTAAAACCAATTTATTTCAACATTAAATTCGGATTTTTCGATAATTAGTCGAACATTGCTAATAATTGGTTATCGTCTCGCGACACATAGATCATTAATACTTAGGTTATTTAAATGATCGTCCCGAGTGAGATAGGATTCATAAAATTTGTCGTCACATTAATTATTAAAATATGACCTAATAATCCTATCTGGTAAGCCTAAAACCGGTAGTGTATCCATCCTAAGTCAAGTCTAACTTGGAACATATTGACCGATGCATCCGTGTTGGAGTATTTCAACACCGCACGTGGTGTTTAGGGTATCTTCCAAGGTAAGCGTATTGGAGTATTTCAACACCGTACGCACACACTGACCACTTAGGACAACTACCATTTTCTTTACACGCACCTTTGGTATTGGAGTATTTCAACAACGTACCTCTGGTCGGCCTGTAGACAGAATGGGCATAGATGGGGCTAAACGTATTTCGTTGATCCATTCGCGAAAGCCCCATAACGGGAGTTGTGACAGTTATTCACAAGTGACAATCGTCGTCCATTTAGTTACTTAGAGATTTTGAAAGCACTTTATGCTGTCTGGAGAAATTGTCTAACTAACTGAATTCCCAATTCCTATTCAAGATTAGCTTGCCATCCTTGAATACGAATCAGACATCGAAACACAAAAATTTTGCCTATTGTTTCAGATGGCTAACGCAAACCGCGCAAACCAAGATATTTTCCATCTCAAGTCTCTTCTTGAGAAGGAGAAACTTGATGGCACCAACTTCCTTGATTGGGAAAGGAATCTGAGAATCATCCTGAAAATGGCTAACATGGAGAACGTGTTAGAAGCTGAGGTTCCCGAGCAACCTGAAGTTGACACTGCTCCGGCGCGCAATGCCCATAACACATTGCGATAAAATGCCAAAAACGTTACATGTCTTATGCTAGCCACCATGACCTCCGACATTCAGAAGAACATGGTTGACAGGACGACTTTTCAGATGATCGGTGATCTGAGGGGCATGTTTGAAACTCAGGTCCGACAGGAGCGCTATGACACCGTTGTGACACTTATTAACTGTCGCATGGCCGTAGGTGCTCCCGTCAGCCCTCATGTCCTGAAGATGAAGAGCTACATCGACCGCCTTGCGAAGCTGAATTACGTCATCCCCGCCGAAATGGCGACATACCTAATTCTTCACTCACTATCCAGTGCCTTCACCCCTTTTAGGGTAAACTTTAACATGCATAGCATGGTAAAGACAGTGACTGAGCTTCAAGGCATGCTTAAGACTGCTGAAGTTGACTTTGTTAACGGCAAGGCACCCGATGTACACGCAATCCGATCAGGAGGCGTCAAGAAGCCTGAGATTAAGAAAAGAAGGTGTGGAAACAAGAAGAAGGGCAAGGCAGCTGTTACCAGAGCGTCTGGAAGCTCCCAGAAGGGCAAGTCTAAAGCATCCAAGGCACCGCCGCCTGAACAACGCGAGTGTTTTGAATGCCACAAGATGGGGCACTGGAAAAGAAACTGCCCAGAATATCTTGCCAAGGTGAAGAACGGAAAATCCCATCCGGGTAATTCCACAGGTATACACATAAGTTTATGTTGTATGATGCTTCACTTATTTCTGCAAAATATATGTTTGACATACTTTACATTTTGTAGGTGCATGAAGCTAAAGGAAGCAAACCAAGACGACACTGAGCTACCTTGCGATACACGCACCTGAATAAAGCTCGTGTCTAATGTTTTCAGTTTAAAACGACTCTTGGTGGTGTTTAAAACAACTTGTTTTGTTTTTGGTTTCCCTGGCTGTTTTTCCAGGATTAACAATTGCTTTCCTTGGATTTTGACTATGACATGTTTTGACTATGGTTGATTTTCGAGACATGCATTACCGTTTTAATCTACTTTGAATTTGATTTAACCTTTTGCCAGATTAAGTTCAAAATCCCAAAACAACATACTTCACAACCTGGTGCACTGGATTTCATTAAGGCTAGCTTAAATGCGACTTGATAACCTCTTGGTTATCATATCCCACTAAAGCCAAAATGCCTTAAGCGTTTGTCGTACTTGTTATGAGACAACGCACGACGTAACGGTAGTTCAAAAAGTCTTATGACTTTGAACCATCCGACGTCAAGAATATTAAATCAAGTCGAACTGATTGAAGATCGCCGTTTCGATCTACAAACATATGGACATATCAAACCTCTGCCTCATGCAGACGTTTGTTCATATAAGTTCGAATCACCAGCTGAATTACTAAAGGAGTAATCACTTGCTGATTATAACATTGTAGAATGGTCACACCAATCCTGGTGCACATTACCATTATACATACATGTGCATACCTACACACATCTTGGAAGTCTTAGACTACACTTGTTATACTCGCATGTGTTTGAATCCAACATGCACTAAGTGGTTAGCACAAGGATTTACGTTTTCATCTTGAAACCGATAAACACAAGACCAATGACTTGCCATAACAAAACCCCGTGACATCTTGTAACCATAACGCCCCTTCACACATCACTTGCATAACTAACTTCCAATCCCAAGACCGGTATCTTACGAAAATGGAATTTAGTAATTACATGTCCAAATTTAGATCTTTAAACATCTAAAGAAACGTGATTTTGATAAATCACAAGACTATGTAAAGTAACTCTCGCACATAAACGAGACGAGCCAGATGGGCAATGTTTCAACAACAATTGATTGTTGCTTAACGAAACATATCGACATTCCGGTTAGAGTTTTGTATGTTATCCTTACCTGAGTAAGGGAAACATGCCCCCTAACGTCGGACCCGAGAGTCCGATGGAATAAATCATCGCCTAAATTATCATGAGATACTTTCAAAAAATCATAGACGAAAGCATCTCCATGCTATCAAACTCTGAAATGACTTAGTCAATCGTCTTTAAACTTATGAATGAGTCATAACATCTGGATATTAAGGGTTCGATTTCCGTACAACATGCTACGAAATCGAACAATTTTGTTTTTGAAAACGAAATTTAATTGCCACGTTTTCTTCGTGCAAAATTTGTATCCAAACTGTTTGAAAGAAGAATGATAATAGGAATGTCAATCTGCCTCAAGCAAGTGGGAGCATCGCCGCTGATCCTTACCGCAATAACGATCAAATGCCGATCTAAAGATCACTTATATTTACTGGGTTCAATTTTAAATGACACCTGAATTAATTTAAAGTTTTCAAGATTGATAGTTAAGTATTGATCATATCATGGCTGAGCAACCACTAACATGATCAATCTCTTGAAACGATTCGAATCATACTAAATATGATAAGAAAGAAATCCAATACTAAATATTGCATGGAATGTCGCCGTAAAGGAATACGCCACGACCTTAGATGGAAAATCACATCATCACAACTGGACACTGATGAAAGAAAATATATGTTCATTAATAGAGTACTGAGTATACTCATTGAACTTTTATAGTCACCATAACTGAATCTGAACTACGAATGCTATAAAACATTCAAAGGGTTAATTCGACTCTGTAGATAGTTGGTTAACATGCTCAAGTGATAACACATTCGTACGTGTGCTCACCAAGGGCACTACATTATTACAAGTCCGATTCACTTAAGAAGACTCACTGTTCAAGATAAACACTGAATCTTAAGAAACAATTAACTTTGGCAATCCTAAAACGAAACTCAAGGACATGATTGCGAATTCGTAAGTTCAATGATCAGACTAGATCAGTGAAATAACACTATTGCATAGTGTGTGAATTCTGCATCATATCGGTGTTCGGTTTTAGTGTTTGATGTCGAACACTAACGTTTGCACCAAATCATTCGACCTCCTCTAAGGTGTTAGACGAAAGTCTGAATTCTGCGTGACGTGTTCGAAATTCATACGTTTTACTATCCATGAATATTCCATTAATGTTCTAAAAGTCCGTAGTCGACCAGGCTTTGTGGGAGCATCACCTGAAGCAAGACTATTCTGACTCTGGACTCAAACTGTTGATGATCCAGACTCACAAGGCCTCATTAGAGAATGACGTCGGGACATAACTCGCATTAGATTATCTTCATGGATTTAATCATAAGAATATTTTGATTGATGGTATACTCAACGGTATCCTTCGACCTGAGATACATGAGCGACCTTCCGTCTGCTAAAGAACATTCTTTGATTGTAGCTTAACGCTGTCGCGTAATTGCCAGCCATAATGGTTACTTTTGGGAATGGATCTGAAGCATAGTGGGAGCTGTATGTAGTCAATATGGGATTCTGTACTCTTGCATTAATAATGCAACAGTTTGACATCATGGGCCCTCTAGTTAGTTCCAAGTGTTAAGTGTAAGGCCTTACCTAAACTTACTGTGTGTTTGATTGGACCACTTCGAACGGGAAAACGAGAAATACAATGATCGAACGTGAAAGAGAATGAATAAATCCATGTCTCTAGTTTGATTGATGTCTTATACAGAAAGGATCTGATGACTTTACAAATACCATAAGTCTAAACTATATCACGAGTTTGTTGATATGCCTTGGTTATTTGACTTGAAGTGTCATGACTGGTTGGGACAGCCACGTGTAGCTAGAGCACCTCTGATTGTTTCTTGATTAATAGTCACGCTCAGTTCAAGTGGGAGACTGTTGGATTTAGGTGTCCAGACCCGACTAAATCAAGTACCCGACCCAGTCAAGACCCGTAAGAGTTACACCGGAGGCAACGGGTTTTAAAGTCCGCTTACTTCTATAACCGGCAAATTAGCAGAATAATTTGTTTATTAAATGGTTTAATAGATAAAAATAATTAATTAGTTAATTGATTAATTAATCGTGATAATTAATTAAGGGACAAAAGACGTCAAATATTATTTAGTCATGGACGACAAATCGACGAATTAATAGTTTGACTAATATTCGTTAAATCTCTGAAACCGACAAATATTTAAGAGCTAAATTTTAGTCTCGCAGATTGAATGGTTCGATTAAGGATTAAATAAAATCGAGGGACTAATCGGAAACTTAATCAGTTATAAATATAACTGATTAAGGGAGGCGAAACCCTAATCTACAGACTAGAGTTTTCGCCCCCCCCCTTCCTCTTCTCTCTTGATCAACGCCGAAGCCACCCCACCGCCGCCGTCCCTTCTGGTTCTCCGGCTATCCGTTCATCCGATCGCAAGAACCTTAATCCGATAATCACCGCCTTGTCGTGGTTCATCCTCTACGACGAACCAAAGCCATGGGCCATCGCCGTGTCTCCGCTCCGAGTCCACCACCACCGCTGCCCATCGTCCACCGCCGCCGTCCGCCGCTCTCCTAGCCGCTTCCGTCGCCCGCTCCTCCGCTGCTGCCGTAGTCGCCCCGCCGCCGCAGCCGCTTACTGAGCAGCAACAGTGTAACAACCCGAATTCCACGGCTTTTTAATTTCCGTAAATTTTGTGTAAACTTAACTTGGGGTTTAATAGAAAACCTATATTTGCTAGAACATTGCATAAATAAGTTATAATGTGAGGGTTACATGTGAAACAAACCATATTATGTTAACAATTGAAAAGAGTTAGAAGTGGAGGGACTAAAGTTGTAACTTGTGCTAATTAGTTTAGAGAAAAGGGCTGGAAACAAGAGGAGATCGACATCTCCTCCTGTTGATCGAACCCAAGCCCCCCTCCACCTCTTGAACTCGAAATTCTGGCTTCCCCTCTTGAGACCTGCGATTTTGTGCATGTGTGTGGATTTGGAAGGGAAATCCTTGAGTCCTACTATCTAATTGACCAAGTAAGTGTAACCCCCACCTTAATGCATGTGTAGGAACTTGGAAATTGAGGTGTAAATCATGAAATTGATGGGTTCTGCTTACTATATGCTGAAATTGTGATGCTTGTACACATGTAGATATTGTATTAGGAGGGCTAGCCTCCCAATTTGGTGACTAGCCCATGAATTGCGAAAAACCCACTTGGGGGTTCATAGACAATGAGCTAAATTGTGTGTATATATATGAACTTCCTGTGAACATTGTGTGTTATTACATGTATGGGACTTTAATCTCACTTAATAGAGGTGAGATGGTGATTAGCGAACATGAAAACCAAGTTATGACTAATAACATGTATTATGCCTACCATGTGTTTGATGAAATGCTTGTGTGAAGACCCTTAGACTATAATTGAGTAAATTTCCATGAATTGTGGCTAGGAAATCATAGAAAGCATGTGAGAATGATCCCGTGATGAAACCAGTTGTATGATAGTAAAAACCATGAAACGTTGGTACGTATGCTTGAATGGTGAACTTGGTGTAGATTGAGGTCTTACATGAGGATAGAATTGTGAAATTGTTGATGTCGCCATGATTTGGTGCTATTTTGTAATTGATGCCATGGTTGCGAAATTCTTGTTATGGCTATGGTCTTGACTAGTTAATGATCATATAGGCAATCAAGGCTTCGAAGGAAGCAATCAAGCTCACGCTAGTGGTGGTGGAACGTCAAGCAATCGAGGTAACGTACATCCTGTTCGTTATACTAGTAAGTAACAAATATAGACATCTTACTATTTGGTCATGGGCCATAGTGGGTAGAAAACGGTAAGTCCTCATCTCATGAGGGAATAAATGGATTCTCTCATGGAGGGGAGGAGGAAGTGGCTTGTCAATCAAGCTGGGTTGATTTGCCTACACACCGTATGCTTTAGCCATCGGATAATTGATCCGAAGATGCCTCAAGGGCTAATTGGGTCCTTGGTGGATGGCAACGATGACTATGCACACATGTAAGATGTCCAAGTCTAATTAGTGTTTCAGTATTTTTACATAGGTGACATGAATTTGTTATAATTGGAATGCTCCTTAGGGATCATTGAGATTCATGTGGTATTAAGGGTAGGAGTCATGATGCAATCTGATATATTGTGATCATGCCACTAGTGAAGGTACAAGGTTGGGTTCATTTGTAATCTCGGACGATTTGTGCCATGGGTTGGCCCTTAACGGGTCAACCGGGTAAAGTAAAGGCAAAGTAACGATGGGTAATTGGTCCATGTCTAAATTTTAGAGCTCTAACAAGTTTTCAGGCTTAAATTATGTGTTGGTAACTTATGAAATGGTGGGAATCGAATCCGGGTGGTTAAGTGGAAAAACGAGCCAAAACGGGGTACCAAAACCACAGGTACCACCGTAGCTTACGGTGGCCACCACCGTAAGCTACGGTGGCCTGCAGCCTTGGCACCCACCGTAGACCAGCATCGAGCCACCGTAGGCTAGCTGGAACCACCGTAAGCTACGGTGGCCAGCGTAGCTTACGGTGGAGCAGTTTCAAATTGGAAATTTTGACTCCGTTTTAATGCTTACATGTCGTTCTAACTTTCCTAGATGTTCCGTACTAATGGGGCGTGATTAAACTGCAGGTAAAAATACCAATTAGCAACGGATCCCGTCGAGCTCAAGACGAACCGAACACTCGAATTGCCGACTCTTTTGATGATCATGGCTTGTCGTAGTCATCTTTTGAAAATAATTGAACTAGTATTAACTTGCATTCAACACTCACTTGGTTTTGTATATGATTTCTATACAAGTGTTGATGTTACAAACCGTTATATTCGAACGAAATTTTCTGGGACCACTTTTCACGTTAAATATCCGTTAACGAAATGGCATAATAACCGGCGTTGTTACAAGTTGGTATCAGAGCCGAGGTTTGAGGGATTCAAGTGTAATTTGACTCTTGAACTCAAACCCGTGCTCGAGATAATGGCCAAGTGTTCGGTTCGAGCTTCCGCAGAGATCCGGGTATGTGTTGAATTTCTAAATGATGTGTGATTATAATTCTAGTGTGTGTGTTATGGAAGGTAACTAAGGGTGCATAATTGATGCACAACTTGGTAATTTCAGATCGTGTACGGGGATGGTGAGTTTCACCGGAACCGAAGATGCGGGAGACGCATGAATAGTTTAAGATGGGTTATGGGAATTGCTATAAACCCGTAACCTTATGTGTGACACCCTTGGAAATGGCCAAGGGGAGTCCATAACAACCCTGCCCTAGGCAAGGGGAATTGATATATGAACTAACTGGTTAAATTAAACTCTGTAGTGTCATGACGAACCAAGTTGGGGACGGCTTGACCGAGGAGCAGAGAGACGAGGCCCTTAACGCCCGAATTGCTGAAGAAGTCGGGAGGGCTATTGATGCCGCCCTCCCGGAATACGTGCACAAGATCCAAGAGGATCTTCTTAAAACCATGAATGAAAAGTTTGATGAGCTAAAGGGGGTTCTTCTAAATCGAGGGGAACCCGAAAAGACAAAGAAACGTTGTTCTTTTAATAAGTTCATGGCTTGCAAACCCCTCACTATTCGGGTGAGGTGGATCCTATTGCTTGCCATCGGTGGATCACCAACGTGGAGGGTGTATTCCGCCGGACCCATTGTGAAGAAGATGATTAAGTGAGTTACGCCACGGGTCTACTTCGTGACCGGGCGAAAGATTGGTGGGACGCAAAGGCCCAAGAAAAAGGGGACGTTGCAATTAACGCACTGACGTGGCCCGAATTCAAAGAAATCTTTACTGAACATCATTGCCCGAAGGCGATGGTGAACAAACTCAAACAAGAATTTCTCAAGTTGGAGCAAGGCGATGACCAAACGGTAGATCAAATCACTGGGATCTACCTTGATCGGGTCAGGTTTTGTACGGATGTGCTACCTACCGAAGGGGCTAGGATGTTCTTCTATAGGAACATGCTAAAGTCCACGATTAAGGACTTTGTACCACTATCGAGTTTCACCACAGTGGAAGAAATGATTAATGCAGCGAGGGCTCGGGAACTTGATATCACCCGAAGGGAAGAAGCCTGTGAAAGGAGAGGGCCTAATGAGGCACAATCAAACCCTCCAAAGAAGCAGAAAATGGGAGAATTTCCCAAGAAGAAAGAGTTCAAGGGGGGAAACTCCAAATGCAAGATTTGTGGGAGAGGGCATTCGGGCGAGTGCCTTTTCAAAGACCGACCATGTTTGAATTGTGGCAAAAAGGGCCACCTTGTCTCCAATTGCCCCTCTGAAGTAGTTAGATACTTCAACTGCTATCAGACGGGTCATAAGAAGCCGAACTGCCCAAAATTGATGGGTGAAGGGTCAAGGAGTGGGGAAAAAACTGAAATCCCGCGGGCCACCGGAAGGGCATTCCAACTAACGGCCGACGAGGCCAAGATTGACCTCAACGTCGTGTCAGGTACATTTCTGATTAATTCGTTGCCTGCACGTGTGCTATTTGATACGGGTGCTAATAGGTCATTTGTCTCATTTGATTTTGTTAAGCACCCTTCATTTGTGATTGAAAAGTTGCATGTACCCTTAGAAGTAGAAGTTGCTAACGATAAATCTATACTTGTTTATGATGTATGTCGGGGATGCACGATCTCCATCAACGGGGAGGAATACTCCATTGATCTCATTCCTATGGCTATGAGAGAGTTCAAGGTGGTGGTAGGAATGGATTGGCTATCCCGCCACCATGCGAGAGTGATATGTGATCACAAGACAATTGAACTCACGTCACCCAAGGGAGACAAAGTCATCATACTGGGTGACAAAAGCGGAATTCCCATTATATGCTCTATGCACAAAGCGAGAAAGTATGTACAAAAGGGATGCCGAGCCGTTTTAGCTACGGTGACCGACGCAAGAGCACAAGGGCCGGTAATAGATGAGTTACCGGTAGTCCAAGAATTCAAAGATGTGTTCCCGGAAGACTTGCCGGGTATGCCTCCGGATAGAGAGGTGGAATTCAGAATTGACCTTATTCCGAATGCTAAGCCGGTAGCACGGGCACCATATCGGTTAGCCCCCCCAGAGTTGCAAGAAATTAATATCCAAATGCAGGAGTTGCTGGACAAGGGGTTTATTAGGCCGAGTATCTCACCATGGGGAGCCCCGGTTCTATTCGTAAAGAAGAAAGATGGAAGTATGCGGATGTGCATCGATTACCGGGAGTTAAACATACTCACGGTGAAAAATCGATATCCATTGCCCCGGATTGACGACCTATTCGATCAGTTTCAAGGGGCTAAGTGGTTCTCCAAGATCGATTTGCGGTCGGGGTACCATCAGCTTAAGGTGAAAGAAGAGGACATCCCTAAGACTGCCTTTAGAACTCGCTACGGTCACTACGAATTCTGTGTGATGTCCTTTGGGTTGACCAATGCACCGGCGGCCTTCATGGATTTAATGAACCGTGAGTGCAAACCCATGCTAGACAAATCGGTGATAGTCTTCATTGACGATATTTTGATCTACTCTCGAAGCGAGGCCGAACATGCCAAGCATTTACGAGAGATACTTGAGAGACTAAGAGTTGAGAAGTTGTATGCCAAGTTCTCTAAATGTGCATTCTGGCTAAGAGAAGTGCAATTTTTGGGCCATGTAATTGGTTCCGAGGGGATTAAGGTAGACCCGACTAAAGTTGAAGCGGTAACCTTATGGGAAGCTCCTAAGACTCCCACCGAGGTTAGGAGTTTCCTCGGGCTAGCAGGCTACTACCGGAGATTTATCCAAGATTTCGCGAAAATAGCCTTACCTTTAACGAAGCTGACTAAGAAAGAAACCAAGTTTGTATGGGGTACCGAGCAAGAGGAGGCATTTCAAAGCCTCAAACAAAAGCTAACCCAAGCCCCGGTTTTAACCTTGCCCGAGGGCAACGAAGACTTGGTGGTTTACTCAGATGCATCACAAGTTGGCCTAGGTTGTGTGTTGATGCAACGGGGCAAGGTGATCGCATATGCATATCGACAACTAAAGGTGCACGAGCAAAACTACCCTACGCATGACCTAGAGTTGGCGGCGGTAGTGTTTGCTTTGAAGATTTGGCGACATTATTTGTATGGGGCCAAATGCACAATCTTCACCGATCACAAAAGCCTCAAGTACTTCTTCGACCAAAAGGACTTGAACATGAGGCAACGAAGATGGCTTGAGACGATCAAGGACTATGACTGCGAGATTCACTATCACCCGGGCAAGGCCAATGTGGTAGCCGATGCCCTAAGCCGAAAGGGGGACTATGCGCCCATTAGAGTGAGATCTATGCAACTTGTGGTGACCTCTAACTTGATAGCACGGATCAAGGAGGCCCAAAATGAAGCAGTCAAAGAAGAAAACTTGAAAAAGGAGCGGATTGTGGGCCAAGTAAAAGATCTGGTAGATGAAGAAAGTGGAATAAAGACTCGCTTTGGGCGAGTTTGGGTTCCCAACTCATGCGACGTGAAGAATATGTTATTAGACGAGGCCCATAAGTCTCGGTACACGGTACACCGGGGGGCAACAAAGATGTATAACGATTTAAAGGCCAATTATTGGTGGCCCGGGATGAAACGCGACATAGTCAAGTACGTCAAGAGATGCTTGACTTGTCTACAAGTCAAGGCTGAGCATCAAAGACCATACGGGAAGTTGCAACCCTTGGAAATTCCCGTATGGAAATGGGAACATGTGACTATGGACTTGGTAACCAAGCTTACAAGAACGGCCAGAAACCACGACGCTATTTGGGTGATTGTGGACCGGCTAACCAAAAGTGCACACTTTCTCCCTATTCGGGAGAAGTACTCATCGGAGAAATTGGCCGATATTTACATTGACGAAATTGTGTCTCGCCACGGGGTACCGGTTTCTATAGTATCGGACCGGGACACCCGGTTCACATCGGAATTTTGGCAAGGGTTCCAAGAGGAAATGGGGTCTAGATTACACCTCAGTACAGCTTATCACCCCCAAACCGACGGCCAAAGCGAGAGGACCATCCAAACGTTGGAAGACATGCTACGGGCATGTGTTATTGATTTCGGGGGAAATTGGGAGCGACACTTGCCACTCGTAGAATTTTCCTACAATAATAGCTATCACTCGAGTATTGGGATGCCTCCGTTCGAGATGTTGTATGGTAGAAAGTGCAGAACACCAGTATGTTGGGGTGAAGTGGGCCAACGCGAGCTAAGTAGCCGCGAGGTGGTTCGAGCAACGTCGGCAAAGATCGACATCGTGAGGGCACGATTAAAAGCCGCTCAAGATAGACAAAAATCTTATGCGGATAAGAGAAGGAGACCAATAGAGTTCCAAGAGGGAGACTATGTCATGTTAAAGGTCTCCCCGTGGAAAGGTGTGATTCGGTTTAGAACGCGAGGCAAGCTAAGTCCTCGATTCATTGGACCTTTCAAAATCCTTGCGCGTGTGGGCAAGGTGGCTTACCAACTAGAATTGCCAGAGGAGCTAAGCGGCATTCACAATACGTTCCACGTGTCCTATTTGAGGAAGTGTCTTGCCGACGAGAGCGCCTATGTGCCACTCGATGATTTAGTGATTGATGATAAGCTTAACTATGTCGAGAGGCCTATTGCGATCCTCGACCGTAAGGTTAAGCGGCTGAGAAACAAAGAAGTGAACCAAGTGAAGGTTCAATGGGAGCATAGGAAAGGATCAGATCTAACTTGGGAGTCCGAGGAAGAGATGCAACGCTACTATCCCCACTTATTTGGTATGTGACTGTTTCGGGGACGAAACCCCTTTAAGGGGGGTGGAGTTGTAACAACCCGAATTCCACGGCTTTTTAATTTCCATAAATTTTGTGTAAACTTAACTTGGGGTTTAATAGAAAATCTATATTTGCTATAACATTGCATAAATAAGTTATAATGTGAGGGTTACATGTGAAACTAACCATATTATGTTAACAATTGAAAAGAGTTAGAAGTGGAGGGACTAAAGTTGTAACTTGTGCAAATTAGTTTAGAGAAAAGGGCTGGAAACAAGAGGAGATCGACATCTCCTCCTGTTGATCGAACCCAAGCCCCCCTCCACCTCTTGAACTCGAAATTCTGGCTTCCCCTCTTGAGACCTGCGATTTTGTGCATGTGTGTGGATTTGGAAGGGAAATCCTTGAGTCCTACTATCTAATTGACCAAGTAAGTGTAACCCCCACCTTAATGCATGTGTAGGAACTTGGAAATTGAGGTGTAAATCATGAAATTGATGGGTTCTGCTTGCTATATGCTGAAATTGTGATGCTTGTACACATGTAGATATTGTATTAGGAGGGCTAGCCTCCCAATTTGGTGACTAGCCCATGAATTGCGAAAAACCCACTTGGGGGTTCATAGACAATGAGCTAAATTGTGTGTATATATATGAACTTCCTGTGAACATTGTGTGTTATTACATGTATGGGACTTTAATCTCACTTAATAGAGGTGAGATGGTGATTAGCGAACATGAAAACCAAGTTATGACTAATAACATGTATTATGCCTACCATGTGTTTGATGAAATGCTTGTGTGAAGACCCTTAGACTATAATTGAGTAAATTTCCATGAATTGTGGCTAGGAAATCATAGAAAGCATGTGAGAATGATCCCGTGATGAAACCAGTTGTATGATAGTAAAAACCATGAAACGTTGGTACGTATGCTTGAATGGTGAACTTGGTGTAGATTGAGGTCTTACATGAGGATAGAATTGTGAAATTGTTGATGTCGCCATGATTTGGTGCTATTTTGTAATTGATGCCATGGTTGCGAAATTCTTGTTATGGCTATGGTCTTGACTAGTTAATGATCATATAGGCAATCAAGGCTTCGAAGGAAGCAATCAAGCTCACGCTAGTGGTGGTGGAACGTCAAGCAATCGAGGTAACGTACATCCTGTTCGTTATACTAGTAAGTAACAAATATAGACATCTTACTATTTGGTCATGGGCCATAGTGGGTAGAAAACGGTAAGTCCTCATCTCATGAGGGAATAAATGGATTCTCTCATGGAGGGGAGGAGGAAGTGGCTTGTCAATCAAGCTGGGTTGATTTGCCTACACACCGTATGCTTTAGCCATCGGATAATTGATCCGAAGATGCCTCAAGGGCTAATTGGGTCCTTGGTGGATGGCAACGATGACTATGCACACATGTAAGATGTCCAAGTCTAATTAGTGTTTCAGTATTTTTACATAGGTGACATGAATTTGTTATAATTGGAATTCTCCTTAGGGATCATTGAGATTCATGTGGTATTAAGGGTAGGAGTCATGATGCAATCTGATATATTGTGATCATGCCACTAGTGAAGGTACAAGGTTGGGTTCATTTGTAATCTCGGACGATTTGTGCCATGGGTTGGCCCTTAACGGGTCAACCGGGTAAAGTAAAGGCAAAGTAACGATGGGTAATTGGTCCATGTCTAAATTTTAGAGCTCTAACAAGTTTTCAGAGCTTAAATTATGTGTTGGTAACTTATGAAATGGTGGGAATCGAATCCGGGTGGTTAAGTGGAAAAACGAGCCAAAACGGGGTACCAAAACCACAGGTACCACCGTAGCTTACGGTGGCCACCATCGTAAGCTACGGTGGCCTGCAGCCTTGGCACCCACCGTAGACCAGCATCGAGCCACCGTAGGCTAGCTGGAACCACCGTAAGCTACGGTGGCCAGCGTTGCTTACGGTGGAGCAGTTTCAAATTGGAAATTTTGACTCCGTTTTAATGCTTACATGTCGTTCTAACTTTCCTAGATGTTCCGTACTAATGGGGCGTGATTAAACTGCAGGTAAAAATACCAATTAGCAACGGATCCCGTCGAGCTCAAGACGAACCGAACACTCGAATTGCCGACTCTTTTGATGATCATGGCTTGTCGTAGTCATCTTTTGAAAATAATTGAACTAGTATTAACTTGCATTCAACACTCACTTGGTTTTGTATATGATTTCTATACAAGTGTTGATGTTACAAACCGTTATATTCGAACGAAATTTTCTGGGACCACTTTTCACGTTAAATATCCGTTAACGAAATGGCAAAATAACCGGCGTTGTTACAAACAGCCATCACGACTACCATAGCACCACAGCCGCCGCCCGAGCCGGCCGCCGCCCTCCTCGCCGTCGTCGGTTCCTCCGTCGACACCCTCCACCGCGAACTACCACCGAGAGGCGTGTTCACCCGTCGTCCGCAAACCCTAGTTCGCGCCCAATCCGACGTACGAGATTTTCGCGGTGCTTGATTCACCGCGTAGTAAGTCCGTAACCGCGAGGAAAGTTCGATTCGTTCGACGAATCATTCCCTACGAAACCCTAGCGTCACCCGTTGACTTCCGGTGTCTCGAATGTCTGTTTGAATCACGCTCACTTATATCTAAACTCGTTATTAGTTTAGATTTATTTATTTACTTTATGATTGTATCGTGTTTTGTTTTAACGCGGTTTTAGGTGTTTGCCCATTTTGGTGATCGTCGAATCCTGTTGTTTTGGTTTACGTTAATTAACTGGTTTTCACGTTACTAAATTAAATCATTTTCTATTGCGTTCAATTAATTTAATTTACTATTTATTCGGTAATTGTTTAAATAATTATTTGTCTTAAATAATTATTCCTTTAAAAAAATTTGTTATTACCGAGACCCGAATACCACTGTCGTAACCCAACATATATCACCTCTCTTACGTTTGGGTAATCGCCTGTAGTGCACGACCCCCGCCTGTAGCGCATGTTAACCCACATATTGGACCCAGGATTATGGGATCGACCTGTGTTAATAGCATGGGCGATAACCTCATGATCTATGGACATATAGGGATTCCTGAAGGTTTTTGGTGTTTTCACACCAACATAAGACATACGAGGCAATACCTTAGTTCGCCGGTTCGGCTCGAGGTGGACCCTAGAATTCGCCAGTATGGCACCGGGCATGACCCCAGTTCGCCGGATCGGCACCGGGTTTAACCCCAGGATTTTTAGGCTTGACCCCAGGATTTTTGGGCTGGACCCCAGTATGATTGGATCTAAGCCTAGGATTTTTGGGTTTGATCTCAGTTGTTAAAATTTATTCCTGACATGTGGAGGATCTATCTGAGTGATCATGGCCTAGGATGGCATGGCAATGCCAAATCCTAGGACTTCGATGTCGGTTAAGCAACAACTTAGGTTGTTACTAAGCATTCGGAAGCGGAATTGCACTAAGGACAGAAGAAATCATTTGTTTGCACAAGGAAGAGTTTCGCATTCATGGTCTATCCCAGGATGTAAAAGGTATGGATTATTTTCTTAACATTCTTATCATATTTTTGTGTTTCCTTGTGTAGAAAAGTTTCAGATATCATGCAAGCATATAGTTCAAAAGAAAATATTTATATAAAAGGTAACCACCCCTTGGTTGGAGCAAAGTGTCCAACCACCTCAGGGTGGCTTAAATTCAAAACCACATGCACTAAACCCGTGGGTGGAGCATTGTAACACCGGGAATCAAACCTCCGGCAACCATACAAAAAACATTGTTTAACAAAGCTTCACAATAAACAAGGAAAGAGATAAAAGACCATGGATTATTGAACGTTATCCACGGCTGCTGAATATTCAGCACCTTCATCTCCTTCCTTCACAGCTTCCTCACCAGAATCCTTCTCACCTCCAGCATCCTCGGTCATCGGCTGCTCCTCTCCAGTCCCGGATCCAGATGCACCAGCAGGCAGGGTCGTCTTAGCACCCTGGGTCTCAGCAGCCTCGTACCCTTGGGGAACTGCACCACTCGGGGTACGCAACTGTTTGAGCCACAGGGGCACGGTCCAATTGGCGTTAGTATGACCCGCATCCTTTGCCTCCTTGGCCATCTTCAGTTTGGTCTGGAGCACCGAGATCATGGCCGACTTCCTGGACGTCTCCACATACTCCTTCAGGGTCTTCTCATGCTGGTCCCGAGCTTCAACCTTCTTCTTCTCATTTTCGAGCAGCAGCTTCTGAACCTTGTCATGCTGGAGCTTAGCCTTGGATGCCTCCTTTTTAGCCTGGGCAACCCTGGATTTCAGAGTGTCAACCTCATCGACGCGCCTCTCGGCGGCCTCGAGTAGCTCCAGGAGGCGAAAAATGGCCTACAAAAAGGTAAATGTAAGTTCAAAATTGACTCTGTGTCTAACTATGAAATGCGGGGACAACTAAAGGTTACCTGATGGGTAACAAGCTCAACATGCTGCACAAGTTCCTGGGGAGATAGCTCGGCCAGGGGATGTTGGGCAGCGGCAGTGCTGGATCCTCAGGTCTTTCTTTTCAGTCCAGAGGCCCTGGATGTAGTGGCTCGAGATGCAAGAGTAGGTTCAGCCTTGACGGTGCTCAAGATCATTAGGTCCTGGTCGTCAGCCAGCCCGGAGGAGAAGGCATCCTCGAGGTCGTCAATATCGTATGCAGGGGCAGCTGTAAGACCAAATGTAACCCAGGATGTTAGCAAATCAGGTATGCAAAAAAACTAACAAAATGCAGGCTAACTTACAACTCGACATGCTAACGGTAGGTTGAGAGAGGGTTGGATGCTCTGTTGCCTTAAATGCACGTTTAAACTTGGGGATACCCAGGAACTTCTGCAAGTTACTTTCCGTTTCCTCCTCTTCAAGACCGATCTCCCTCAAACTCTCCGCTGCAAAGAATAACATTCAAGGTCAGATCATATAATTTTAAACAAAAATCCTAACTTTTAGTGCAGGTATGCCTACCCTCTACAATCCAAGCTTGTGGAAGCTGGAGACCACCGGGAATGCTGGAACGCTTGACAAAAAAGAATTTACCCTTTATTCGCCATGTTGGGTAGCATTGGGGACAAGTTGCATGTCTTTCAAAAGGAATTTGAACAGAAAAAGATTTGAACCATGGGATTTCAGTTCATAAGCCATGGCTATCTCCGACAGGCCAATTAGGTGTTCAAAAGAACTGTTTAGACGATCTAGGGTTCCCAGTATGCGCCATACAACAAGAAGGGTTTGGGCGTATGAAAGACCTGTGGCCTCAAAGAACTCGGCAACAAGACCGGAAAAGGGGAAGGATAAACCCATGCTAAATGGGGTGAACGGAAAGCAGACCCAGGTTGGAGAGACGAAGTCTGATCTCAACATGGGGTCGAAAGCCCTAATGACAACAGAAGGAGGTAGAAGACCAGAGTTCTTCACCAATGCGATTTCATCATTGGTGAAGGTGCACCTTTCTTATTCAGGATGGATGAGGAATTTCTGATCGAGAAAGTCTTCCACCTCAGCAAGAGAGACAGTAGGCTCTCGACGGACTCGACGCTTGGTCATGGTTCAAGAAAGGAAAGAAGGATCGGAGTGAAGAAAGTTACCTGGCCGGAATGGGTGAAAGAGACGACCGGTGCTCGTAATTCTCGACTCGGGTGAGGTAAAACACTCGAGTATTGGGGTATTTATGGGCAAAAGAAGTTACAGAGGTGAGGAGACGTGAAGGGATGAGATTGAAACTGAAAAATCATTTCTTGCGGACGAGATTAAAACGAAGATGATGACTCATCTCGGTTTGAAAATTCACAACTGTAGGGGTTTTTTTTATGCCGACGGCCTTTGGAGACATCCAAGGGTTAAGGGCTTTTCCCCATTCCAAATCTCGGTGTTTTTGATTGCATTCAGGAAGTTGTTACTTGTGTTTCCATTCATCTTGTTTAAACCTTGGATTTTAACCAACAAACTTGATTTTACTTACTTCCAGGGCACCATACCTCACAATCGAATTTGGTTACTTAATTTTGCCTCATAATTTTTTTACCAAAACAGCTACCGCTATCCAAGCGTTCAAAATGGGTCTCAAGAAGGATTCACCCTTCTATCAAGATCTTGTGATGAATCCTTGTCACAAGCTTGATGAAGTAGGGCATATGGCCATACGATTCATCACACTTGAAGAGGACAAGAAGGTGAAGGAGAAAGTGAATGCAGACCCAGGATATGGCTCCTTCAACAGGAAATCAGAACCAGTGCACCCTAGGTCCCAGAGGCCTAAACCCTATACCAAACCGATAATCCTAAGGTTAACAGGGTCAATCAGGGTGAAGACGAGGATGATGAAGAATATCCTACGTTTAATGTGTTATGTTTTGCTACTGATGTTGCATGTGTGATTAATGCCATGCAGGATTTGCAGAACAAGGCAAGGTGGCCCAGGAAGACGGATAAACCAACATCCTGGAAGGACAAGTCCAAATGGTGTGCATACCACGAAGATTTTGGCCATGTGACCGAGGATTGCATAGCCATGCTCAAAGAGATCAGCTACCTACTAAGCAAAGGCTTCCTGAAGGAGCTCTTGGGGAGGAAGAAGGACAAATCCAAGGGCCCTGACCAGCCTGCTAAATTCAGGGGCACTGACCAGACCCAGGATGGAGACAGATCGCGTGGACATCCTGAGCGAGCAACGTCTCCATCCCCAGATGCAAATGTAATTTATTTTATTTTTAGTGGATCTGATATATGTGGTACTTCTTATTTTGCAGCTAAAAGGCATCCAAGGGAAGCCAAATCAGATGTACCCAGGAAGCCAGTCAAAGCCTCAGTACAAGCAGACATGAAAGACGTTACCTTTGGTGAAGACGACAGGTGCAACGTCATGGACCCTCATCATGATAGGCTCGTGATAACGCTCTATATAACCAACCATTTCATAAAGAGGATCCTGATTGATGGAGGCAGTTCTGTCAACATCATCCAACTCAAAGCATTGACCAAGATGGGGATACCCTAGGATGAGATCGTTGCCAAATCCACGGTCCTTGTGGGTTTCAGTGGTGAAACAAAGAACACCCTGGGAGAGGTAAATCTCCTAGTATACATTGAACGCGTGAACTCGATGCAACGCTTTTATGTCATGGATGATCTGTCCGGGTAGACCCTGGATTCATGACATGAAGGTTGTCCCCTCGACCTACCATCAGTGTGTCAAAATGCCAACACCCTGGGGGGTGGTCACCATCCACAGCGATCAGCAAGAGGCAAAGGACTGCTACACATCATCTACGAAGATCTCAGCAAAGACCTGTCAAGGTTAGCAATTAAAGAAGAAGGCCAGGGATGACCTAGAGGCAAGGGAGTAGGATATCAAGCAAATAGTCTAGATCCCTTGCATCCTGGGAGAAAAGTGTTAATTGGCACTAACATCCCTGGCCCTATTGAAAAAGAGCTGGTGAAATTCCTCAGATCTAGAATGTCAACATTTGCATGGAATACTGAAGAAATAACACATAAACTTGGTATTGATCCCTCTTACAGGCCCGTGCATCAAAAGAGAAGAAAGTATGTTCCTAAGAAATATGTGATAATCAAAGAAGAGGTGGACCGTCTATTGAAGAATAAGATGATCAGGGAAGTCAAGTTCCCAAGATGGTTGGCTAATGTGGTGGTAGTGGAGAAGAAGAATGGCAAATGGAGGGACTATTTAGATTACACGGACGTGAACTGTGTATGTCCTAAAGACCCTTTTCCCTTACCACACATTGACTCAATGATAGATGCGACAGCAGGTCATGAAATGTTAACGTTCATGGATGCCACTTCAGGATTTCAACAAATTCAAATGGAGACAAGTGATCAGGGGGATACAACGTTCATTACACCCACATGTACTTATTGTTATGTTGTTATGCCCTTTGGATTGAAAAATGCAGGGGCAACCTACCAAAGATTGATGAATATGATGTTCAAAGAAAAGGTAGGAGAAACTATGGAGGTGTATATAGACGACATGGTGGTAAAATCCCCGAATGACAGCACCCATGTCCAAGATGTTAAAGAATCTTTTGATATCTTGGACAAGAACAATATGAAGCTGAATACAGAGAAGTGTCATTTTGGAGTGGGTGCTGGTAAATTCCTGGGTTACATGGTGACCAAAAGAGGAATTGAAGCTAGTCCAGAACAAATCTGTGCCATTGTGAATCTGAAGTCACCAGAATTAATCAAGGATGTACAAAGGCTGACAGACTGGGTTGCAGCTCTGAATAGGTTTATCTCCAAATCCTCGGAGAGATGCTGAGATTTCTATGACATCCTGAGAAAGAACAAAAAATTTGAATGGACACCCCAGCATGAGCACGCCTTCCAGGATTTGAAGTCATATCTATCCTCAGAACCTCTCCTGTTGAAGCCAAATTCAGGGGAACCATTGTCCTTATACCTTACAGTTTCAAGGAATACGGTAAGTGTAGTCCTAATCAAGGATGCAGAGGGTCAACAACACCCAGTGTACTATGTAAGTAAGAGTCTTCTTGATACTGAATCTAGGTATCTCATTTAAAGAAACTTATATTAGCCCTAAGTATGGCTTCTACTAAACTTAGACATTATTTTGAGACTCATACTATACATATGAAAACTAACTACCCTATAAAAGTCTGTCTTGAGAAAACCTGAGATGTTAGGTAGGATGGCGAAAGGTCCCTGAAGTTGAGTGCTTACAACCTGGTCTATGAATCAAGAACATCTATAAAATCTCAAGCTCTAGCAGACTTTGTGGCTGATTGCAGTAGCGATATCCAAAATGAAGCATATCAAGAATTCCAGAGCCTGCAGGAAGAAGAGGTCTCAGGATGTTGGACCCTATTTACGGATGGGGCATCCAATGTTAGGGGGGCAGGCCTTGGAATCATACTGAAATCACCACAGGGGGACATGATACCCCAGGCTGTGAGGTGTGAATTCCAGGCGACTAACAATGAAGCGGAGTATGAAGCCCTGATTGCTGGCCTACAACTAGCCTTACATCTTGGGATCTATAACATACAGGTATATGTCGAATCTCTACTTTTAACTAATCATTTCAATGGATCTTATGTAGTGAAAGGGGAGAAGCTAGCCAAGTACCTAGAAATTGTGAAGGCCATATCCTAGGATTTTTAAACTTTCAACATACAACAAGTACCCAGGGACGAAAATGCTGAGGCAGAAGCACTAGCAAACCTGGGGTTAGCATTCAAAGCAATGGAAGACACACACATCCCCATAATCCACATATTAAGCCTAGAAATCAACCAAAAAGAGAACCTAAAAGACATTGATCCTGGGGGCAGGGTCTTAGCATCCAATTCCCAAGATGGACAGTGTCCTGATTCCCAAGATGATTCGTCGTCTTGGACCAGACCTATCATAGACTATCTACAGAATGGTTCCATCCCAAAAGAAGAAAAGGATACTAGGGCATTCAGAACAAGAATGGTCAGGTATGTTGTTATAAAAGGCAAATTGTATAAAAATTTGTTGCAGGTACACACCTAAGATGCTTGGAAGATGACAAAGCTCAGGAAGTACTCAAAGACATCCATGAAGGCAACTGTGGAAACCATACAGGGGGCAGGTCTCTAATGTCTAAAATGCTGAGAACAAGCTATTTTTGGCCATCCTTGAGAAAGGACTCCTAGGATTTTGCCCTCAAATGTGATGCTTGCCACAGACACGCCAACATTCCTCACCAACCAGCTGAACCCTTGTATCCTATCCTTGCATCCTAGCCCTTTATGAAATGGGTAATGGACATCGTAGGAAAGCTACCCAGGGCGCCAGGAGGAAAATTCTTTATGTTGGAAATGACTGATTACTTTTCAAAGTGGATAGAGGCTGAAGCATATGTCCAAGTCAGAGAAAAAGAAGTCATCTCGTTCATCAAGAGGAATATCATAATAAGATTTGGCATACCCTCTGAAATAGTGTGTGACAATGGATCTCAATTCATTGGTAGGAGGACTACTGGATTATGTGAGAGTTGGGGATAAAAATGATAACTTCTACACCAGTGTATCCTCAGGCTAATGGCTAGGCAGAGTCTAGTAATAATATCATTATCAACAATTTGAAGAAAAGGCTCAAGGAGAAGAAGGGAAAATGGGCAGAAGAATTACCATTAGCATTGTGGGCTGATAGGACCACATCCAAGAATGCCACGGGCCAGACTCCATTTTCCTTGGTCTTTGGTACAGAGGCAGTCATTCCGACAGATATGGTGGTCCCAACATTCAGGGTTATCAGTCAAACCCAGGATGCGAATAACGAATCCCTGACCGACGACCTTGACACCGTGGATGAGCTACGAGAACAAGTTGCTTGGAGAATGGCTGCATATCAACAAAGAATCTCAAAAACCTACAACAAACATGTAAGGATCCGAAAATTCAAGGTAGGAGACTTATTTCTAAGGAGAAAAGCATATATATATATATCAAGCAAAAACGCTACATCAATGCGGATTGATCTGGGGCGTCCATCAAGATCATCCAACAGCCAAGATCTATGGTGTTTTCGCCTATGGCGTTTTCGGGGGGAAAAAAACACCATAGGCGGAAAACACCATAGATCCTGGCTGTTGGATGATCTTGATGGACGCCCCAGATCAATCCGCATTGATGTAGCATTTTTGCTTGATGTATTTTACCCCAAATCTATATATATATATATATGTTATACCCCGAATTCTCGGCTGATAATCCAGGGTGCAGGTAAAGGCCAAGGACAGGAGTGACCCAGGAATTGTATAACCCATAATTTAACAGGTAACGTTCAAATGACCCTAAATGTGTCCATAGTAAAGTGATGACCCAGGATGTCGACTTTATTCAGGGAAGTTTACATTCATTTTATCCTATATTAATATGATCTAAAATGTGCATAATCCAGGGTTACCCTTATTTTATAGATGACCCGGCATGTGGAAATGACCCTGCATGATAGGACATTGTTACTAACGTATTTTGTGCCTTTATCTAAGTGAAGACAGGTTGACGAAGTCTCCCAACGGTCGAATAAAAGAAACTAGAGATTCATTTAGCACGTGGTCAAAGTCAGTTAGCTAGAAACTCGGTCAACCAACTGAAAGAGACGTTGAAGAGGAGATCCCTGGAATATCCGACAAGTTGTTTAAGATCTAGGAGTATATATAGGACACTTAGACTTAGTTTTCAGCTCATTCGAGCTTTACTCATTGTATTCTCGTACCTCATTCTCTGCGAACTCATTGTATTCAAGCATTTTACGTGATCAATAAATTGGTAGCGTGTGTTATCGCTACCCGGGGTTTTTATGCCGGCGGCGCCTTAGAGACATCTAAGGGCTAAAGGCTTTTCCCTAGTAAAATTCTCGGGGTTCCTACATGCATTTCTGGTTACATTTGTGTTGCTAAGCTTCTTAACGGATTTCATAAGCAAACCTAACTTTTTACCAAGGATTTTAGTTGTTTGTCCCTGGAATTCTACTGTTATCCCAGGATTTCTTCAAACTGTTTTCATATCTAAATCCTAGGCACCGAACCTCACATTCATATTTGGATCAAATTTTACTAATCTTGCTTAAGTAAGTTTTAGCCAAAAAAATTTGGCGCCCACCGTGGGGCAATTGGTGTCAAACTCTTTTTAGATTCATCCTAAACTTGATTTTTACCAAAATCTACCAAAAGATGTCAACACAAATGAACACCTCGAATGCTTCGGTTCCTGCTCTCAGCACTTCAACAACTGGAGCCATCCCACCGAGGGTTAATACCTCAACTGCAACCCACGCAACGATGGTTCAACAATCAACTTTGAATGGATTGAAACGGATAACGTCCATGAAGACCCTGTTCTGATATCCAATGATGATATCCTCTCCTCACTCACTAGAATGGAACGCTACATGGAACGCCAACAAAAGCTGAATCAGGAATTCTTGGCCCAACTAACGAGCGTGAGATCGGAGATACCTAGGGCTGCACCAGCTCAACTCTCTCCACTTAACCCCAGGATTCTGAATTTCAACACCCCTGGGAGTAATTCCAGGGTACATGAAGATGTCACCCCATCGAATGGAAGATCAACGTTCTTCCCTACTCAAATGGCCCATGCTGATCTACCCAGGGCGTCTACCATCAGGGAACCAGTCGTTAATCCTGGGACAAATATACCCCAGGATGTCGGCAACACTCCCCAAACTTTCACCTATTATGCTAATACTAACAATTCAGTGCAGGATTCAGGGATCAGCCCATCAGTGGAACAAGAGATTCAGAAACTCAAGCAGATGATTTCAAGTGTCCCAGGAGTTGTGCAACCTATCCTTGAAGTTGGGCCAGCAAGTCATAGGCTGTCTAGGTTTGCTTCACCAATCTGTGACGTGGAGATACCTAAGAGGTTTCAAACACCCAGCATGAAGCCCTATGACGGCACGACAGACCCTGAAGAACATGTGGCGCAGTACCGAGAAAGAATGGAAGTTATCTACAGGCCCCCTGAAATCAAGGAAGCATGCCTATGTAAAGGATTTGGGTCCACCCTAACAGGGGCAGCCCTGAAATGGCTCCTGAATGTTCCTCCTTACTCTATCACTTTGTTTTCGCATTTGATTAACTTATTTAACAATCAATTCTCTTGCAGCCGTAGCTTTGAAAAACTAACCAGTGATTTGTATAGGGTAACCCAGAATGCAGGAGAATCCCTAAGGAATTACGTTAGCAGATTCAGCAGAGAAGCCTTGGAAATCCCAAACATGGACATGGCAACTGCAGTCCAGGCCTTCAAGATGGGGCTCAACAAAGACTCGCCCTTCTATCAAGACCTGGTCATGAACCCATGTCATAAGATGGATGAAGTTCGTCATAGGGCTATCCGCTTCATTAGGCTAGAGGAGGATAGGCAAATCCTGGGAAATGGTGAATCCACCCCAGGATTCAACAGCTCTAACAGAAAATCAGAGCCCTCACATACTAGGTCACAGCGATCTAAACCATACTCAAGGCCCGATGAACGTCAAGTGAATAGTGTGGACCAGGATGAAGAGGAAGAAGAATATCCTTCCCTTAATGATTATTGCTTTACTACTGATATCTCTGGTGTTATGTTTGCTATGCAGGACCTTGGAGACAAAGCAAGGTGGCCCAAGAAGAACGATAAACCTTCCACCTGGAAGGATAAATCCAAGTGGTGTGCTTACCATGAGGACTTCGGTCACCAGACCGAGGATTGCATGGCCCTGAGGAGAGAAATCAGCTATCTACTTAGCAAAGGCTACTTGAAGGAGCTCCTGGGAAAGAAGAAGGATAAATCCAGGGAACAGAACTCAAAATCCAGGGATAATGGTGCAAGATCCCAGGATTTTGGGCACCCTAATGTCCGTCTTGAAAGAGCATCCTCACCTCCCCCGGACGCTAAGGTAATACACTTTATTTCTGGTGGTTCTGACATTTGTGGTACCTCTTATTCTGCAGCAAAGAGACATGCCAAGGAATCCAAGTCGAATAGAGAGGGAAGACCCAGGAAGAGCTCCGTTCAGCCTGATATCAAGGAAATTACATTCGGAGAAGATGACAGGCGTGATATCATAGACCCTCATCATGACTGGTTAGTGATAACGCTTCACATTGCCAACAACATTGTGAAAAGAATCTTGATTGATGGAGGCAGTTCGGTAAATATAATCCAGTTGGAGGCCTTGTAGAAGATGGGAATTCTGCATTCAGAGATCATCTCAAAATCCACGGTACTCGTGGGTTTCAGTGGCGAAATTAAAGAATACCCTGGGTGAAATCAAGCTTCCAGTTTACGTAGAAGGACTCAACTCAGTTCAACGTTTTTGTGTGATGGACGCACCATCAGGGTACAATGTAATCCTGGGTAGACCCTGGATTCATGATAACAGGGCTGTACCCTCGACGTACCATCAATGTGTCAAGCTGCCAACACCCTGGGGTGTGATCACAGTACATAGCGACCAACAAGAGGCCAAGGAGTGTTACACTACATCAATGAAAATATCCTCCAAACAAAGACAAGCATAGCAATTAAAGAAAAAGGCCCGGGAAGCCCTGGAAGCAAGGGAGCAAGACGTCAAAGCTGTCGAGTTGGACCCCTCAAATCCAGGGAAGAAAGTATATATTGGAACAATTATTCCAGGGCCAATAGAGGAACAGTTAATACATCTACTCAGAACCAGAATGTCAACCTTCGCTTGGTCCCATGACGACATGACAGGTATTTCTAAATCCGTTATTACACACTAGCCGTGTGCCCGCGCGTTGCGGCGGCGACAGTGTATAGCGTGTTATTCGTCTTCCGTCCGCTTGTTATGGCGGCACCACAATTTACATCGAGGTATTCGTTTTTTAATGCGATGCGGTCCGGCTTCAACTTATAATGATGTATATGCGCGTTCATAGCATATTAATTGTCTTCTGACCGCGTGTTCGGCAGCGACGACAATCAACCAAATTGTCTTTTTGTTAGTTTATCAATCATCCCGTGATAGCATTGTGTGTTGGTTAGTTTTCTCGTCATAGCATCGGTGCAGGTCGGGAACTGGTTAGGAAAAAACATGACCATTTAACTTGGGATCATTTTCTAGGACGGGAACCGGTATGAATCGTGTTTTTAAAGTTTTGAGGCGTTACAAAAAAAATCATTTATTTTATATAAATGATTCTTTCTTTATAGCGTGTTGAAACCCATCTGATGGAACCTAGAACATCAATATTAAGTAAAGTTAACTATTTGAATGGTTGAACACACCATTCAAGTTGATAGTTTTTAAATATATAGATAATTCGTGATTTGTTTTGGTGCAAGTTCAATACCTGATTAGACAATCTAAAATTTCAGAAACTTACATTCTTATCATACGTTCATACCTTTAGCGTGAACAAATACAACAATTAAACCTGCAACAAAAAGGTCCACCAATTAAACCATTAACATGACACCTCAAGGCAAAGAAGAGAAAATAATTATCTCAATTTGCAAATTCACAACCATATGAATGATTTTGGTTTTTCCATGAACACACAATAGTGTAAGTTCAATACATGGTTAGAATGTTAGATAACACCTCCTTCATAACACCTTTAGCAATCAAAACAGCTATCAAACACCCTAGACAATTCAAAAGCATAGTTAACTCACAAAGTAAGAATCTCAAACAATGTAAAATGCAATAAATTTAATATAAAACATAAGAATCGTGGAACGTGCAATCGCAAGGCAGAGACTAACCAATGAAATTAGAAGAAGACGACGCACCGAACTTCGGTGGTATGCCGGAACTTTGAAAGAGACTAACCAACGAAATTAGAAGAAGACGACGCACCGAACTTCGGTGGTATGCCGGAACTTTTGAATATAATCAAAATGAAATAAGCAGATAAATCAAAAGCAAATATACCTAAAATTCTTAGTTCGGTGGTATGCCGGAACTTTGAAAGAGGAGATGTGAACCTATAGCTCCTTGGAATTTAAATTGAGATTTGAATTGGTCGCATTTTCCAAATACCCGATTCAGTATGTCCTGCAACTTTAAAAGAACCCATTGGTCTGCATTTTGCCTCAGTTGAAAAACTTTTTCCTGAGATTAGGTTTTTTTTACTTTTGAAGATCAAAAGCAAGTGAGACCTTTATCTCAAAGAGAAGATTCTTGGGCAGATGAAAAGCAGAAAGGGAGGAAACTTGCTTCGGTACACCAGGTCTCTTTTGACTTTTCAAATCGATTGCTTTAGGAGGCCAGTTCTCTTGAAGGATGCTTTAGAATTAGGGGAAGGATTTTCATCGATCGATTGCACGACTGAGATAAAGAGAAGAGAGAAAGAGAGCTGCAGACTTACTTGAAATGGTTGTAATATGCGTGAAAGAGCCATCCTCTGCATTTCTGGCTTGCCTGAAAGAAAACTGAAACCACCCTTTATTAGGAGATTAACCTCTGATGTCTCTGAAAAGGTCACCGTTGAAAAGGTAAAAAGCAAATGGCGGTTCACGTTTAAAGAGAACAAATCAATAAGGGTATGGGAATGCATTATAGTGTTGTACATTATGCTTGGTGAGTTATACGCGTCTTAATTTTAAGACGCCTATATTACGAAAATGCCATTTTGATCAATATCTATTATATAGTAGTATAGATAAACTTGGAATTGATAACTCTTTCAGGCCCATACACCAAAAGAGAAGAAAATTTGCACCGGAAAAGAACGTCATAATCCAGGAAGAGGTTGATAGACTCCTAAAAGCAAGGATGATCAGAGAAGTAAAGTTTCCCAGGTGGTTAGCCAATGTGGTGGTAGTTGGAAATAAAAATGGTAAATGGAGGGTATGTGTGGATTACACAGACCTGAACCGTGCATGCCCTAAGGATCCATTCCCGCTACCACACATAGATTCCATGGTCGATGCTACGGCAGGCCATGAAATGTTGACTTTCATGGACGCTACCTCAGGATTTCAGCAGATTCAGATGGAACACCAGGATCAGGAAGATACGGCATTCATAACACCAACAGGTATATATTGTTATATAGTTATGCCCTTTGGACTAAAAAATGCAGGGGCAACGTACCAGAGATTGGTTAACATGATGTTCAAAGAAAAACTGGGGGACACGATGGAGGTGTATATCGAAGACATGGTGGTGAAATCCAGGGTCATCAATGACCGATACCAGGATGTTAAGGATTCCTTCGACATCCTGGATAAATATAACATGAAGCTAAATCCAGAAAAGTGCCATTTTGGAGTCGGAGCAGGCAAATTCCTGGGATACATGGTAACCAAGAGAGGCATAGAGGCAAGTCCAGTGCAAATCAGGGCAATTGCCAACCTACAATCACCATCCAGCACCAAGGACGTTCAAAGACTTACAGGTAGAATTGCTGCCCTGAATAGATTTATATCGAAATCCTCGGAAAGATGCAGGGAGTTCTATGACATCCTAAAGAAGAACAAGAAATTCGAGTGGAAGGAAGAACACGAGAAGGCGTTCCAGGATCTGAAAACATACTTGTCCACGGCACCCTTGCTCATGAAGCCTAATCCAGGGGAGCCCCTGTCCCTGTATTTAGCAGTTTCCAGGAATACGGTAAGTGCAGTCCTGACCAAGGATGCAGAAGGTCAGCAACATCCTGTTTATTACGTAAGTAAAAGCTTACTTGATGCTGAATCCAGGTACTCACACCTCGAAAAACTTATATTAGCCCTAAGTATGCCATCTACTAAACTGAGACACTATTTCGAAACTCATACAATTCATGTTAGAACTAACTACCCTATAAAGTCTATTTTGAGAAAACCAGAAATGTCAGGTCGAATGGCTAAGTGGTCGGTGAAGCTAAGTGCGTATGATCTGATCTACGAAGCCAGAACAGCTATAAAATCCCAAGCTCTAGCTGATTTTGTGGCTGATTTCAGTACTGACATACAACAAGAGGCGGACCATGAATTCCAGCAGCTCCAACAAGAAGAAATTTCAGGGTTATGGACCTTGTTCACTGATGGAGCATCAAATATCAGGGGGACAGGCCTAGGAATTGTACTGAAATCGCCACAGGGGGACATGATACCCCAGGCTGTCAGATGTGGATTTCAAGCAACTAACAATGAAGCTGAGTATGAGGCCCTAATTGATGGGTTATATTTAGCATTACACTTGGGAATTTAGCACATCCAGGTATACGTTGATTCTCTTCTTTTAGCTAACCGTCTTAATGGGTCTTATGCAGCAAAAGGAGAGAAATTAATCAAATACTTGGAGGTGGTAAAAAGAATGTCCCAGGATTTTCAAAATTTTAATATCCAACAAGTACCAAGGGAGGAGAATACTGAAGCAGATGCATTGGCAAACTTAGGTTTAGTATTCAAGGCTCTTGAAGACACCCATATTCCTATAATTCATGTACTAACACCAGCTATAGACCAGGGTACAGATACCCAGGATTCTGACACAACAGAAAAAATCCTGGTATCCAGTACCCAGGATTCTTCAACCCAAGAGGAATCCTGGACCAGACCAATTATTCAGTATTTACAGGATGGTACTATTCCAGGGAACGAGAAGGATGCCCGTGCATTCAGAGTAAGAGTAGCCAGGTACATAGTTATCAAAAATATATTATATAAAAAATCTTTTGCAGGTACGTATTTGAGGTGCTTGGAGAAGGATGAAGCCCATGAAGTACTCAAAGACATCCATGAGGGTGATTGTGGAAACCATACAGGGGGCAGGTCCTTGATGTCTAAAATTCTGAGAACAGGGTATTATTGGCCTACTATGAGGAAAGATGCCCAGGATTTCTCTCAAAAATGTGATGCATGTCAAAGACACGCCAATGTGCCTCACCAGCCTGCAGAACCTTTATATCCTATTCCAGCATCCTGGCCCTTCATGAAGTGGGGCATGGACATTGTTGGTAAATTACCCAAGGCCCCTGGAGGAAAGGTATTCATGTTAGCAATGACTGATTATTTCTCAAAATGGATTGAAGCCGAGGCGTACGTTCAAGTCAGGGAAAAAGAAGTTATATCCTTCATTAAAAGGAACATATTAACAAGGTTTGGAGTGCCATCTGAGATCGTTTGTGATAATGGCTCCCAATTTATTGGAAGTAGGACCACAGGATTCTGCGAATCCTGGGGCATAAAGATGATAACATCGACTCCAGTGCATCCTCAATCTAATGGCCAGGCTGAATCAAGCAACAAAATCATCATAAATAACTTGAAGAAGAGATTGAAGGAGAAGTAGGGAAGATGGGCAGAAGAGTTACCCTTGGCACTATGGGCAGACAGTACTACCTCCAAGAACGCCACAGGCCAAACCCCATTTTCCTTGGTCTTTGGTACTGAAGTAGTTATCCCAACCGAAATGGTGGTCCCAACATTCAGGGTCAGCTCTCAGACCCAGAATTCGAATGATCAGTCCCTGGTTGAAGACTTGGATACCTTGGATGAACTAAGAGATCAAGCAGCTTGGAGAATGGCAGCCTACCAACAAAGAATTTCCAAGACTTACAATAAACATGTGAGGATCAGGAGGTTTAACCAGGGGATGGTAAGTTGGCTCCTAAATGAGAAGGTCCCTACTTGATTGAATCTGAGGGGGCATATTGGCTAGCTAATATGGAAGGAGAGCTATTACCACGACCTTGGAATGCGATACACTTGAAGGCGTATTTCATGTAAGGCTACCTGTCCCAGGATTCGGCCACCCAGGTATGTGTTTGATTTTAAATTAATGCTGCAAATCCAGGTCAGTTCTTCTCACTTAATTTATTTATCCCTTTATATGTTTAACCTTCATTACTCATTTATTAACATCAGTTACATGTTGCATTAATTATTATTCACCACCCAGAATACGCTAAGATCTATGTTTCGTCAATTGAGTTACTCAGAATCCAGGGTATCCCAGGATTCAAGGCACCCAAAATGCAGGATGCTCAGAAATTCAAGGTACATGGAACAAACTGTACTCCAAGCCAACGATAATCAGCGTATGACTCCTAAGTTTGAGACTGGCCATCTCACTTCCGTATTGGGTAAGGCCTAAACCCAATCCTAAGGTTTGAGGACTAAGCTTCCTCCATCCGAATATAGGCTATCACGCCTCGCCCGGGACGCACGTGGCAAATTTTTCCTCGCCCGAGACGCACGTCAAGTATGAAACCCTGGGATTGTGGGATCATCCGTGTTAATAGCATTGGTGGCAACCTCCCAATCCAGGGACATATGCGGATCTCTTAAGGTTTAAAACGATTAACGCATTTTCAAGATGGATTGGTGCTAACGTACCAACTTAAGTCTCCGAGGACATGCCCTAGTTCAGTCAGTACGACTAAGAGGAAATCCCTAGTTACCCCAGAAATAACTTAAGAGATCACCTAGTGACCCAGGATTATTGACCTAATCCAGGGTCATAACGGTCAAAGTCAAAGTAAATTAACTTCATGTCTAGTTAATTCTGATTGATATGTTCCTATTATAGGAAACATCCACAAGTCTGCTAAAGCTACGAGGAATCCTAAATCCTGGGGGCAATCCAGGAATACCAAGGTAAACCCTTGTATTATTTCGTACGTCGGTAAATGCATTTCGGATATTTCAAACACAAGCATGTAACTAAAGCAGTTATATATATATAAAACCCAACCTGGGCCCGGAAAAGCTCCAGACGTCCCAGGATGGGGACACATCAAAAGACCCTGGATTCCGCATCCAGGGGTGGGATATTGTCTTAAACAAAATAAACCGGGAAACATCATCCGGTATACCATCACAAACAAGAAATTAAAATTGTTTTCAAGAACAAACATAAGAACAGGAAAAAGACGACCAACAACCTTCAAGCATCATCCTGGGTCGTCCCCTTCGCTTCCTTCTCCTCCGCTGCCTTCTCTGCTGCCTTAGGGTCCTGGGCCGGCTGCTCTCCTCCCTTGGGCTGGTCGATGTCCATGGCGTGACCAGCAGAGCCCTTGGATGGGGTGCTTTTGCTGGATCCAGGGCCAGCTTCAGGGTCACACCCTGCGGGGATGGTAGCGCCTAAGTTGCGCAGCTTGTTTGCCCAGTCGGACACATCCCAATTGGGGTTCTGAAAGCCCAGGTCCCTGGCCTCCTTCGCCATCTTCAACCTGCACTGGAGGAGCGAGATGCGGGCTATCAACCTACCCTCATCACCCTTTGCAACCAGCGCAGCCTCATGCTCAGCCCGCACCTCAACAGCCCTCTTCTCCAGCTCCTGCACCAGCCCTAGGTTCTTATCAGCAACGATCTTGGTCGAGCTCAATTCCTTCTTCAGGGTAGCGACCTCCTTCCTGGCTAAGGATTCAGCATCCTGGGCACGCCTCTCAGCGGCCTAGACCAACTCAAAGAATCCCCCAGTAATCTGCAAGCAAAGGTAAGTTATTTAACAATTTAAACTCTGAATGGACTAACTATGCAGGAAAATTCAGGGGTACCTAGGATTTACTTACTTGGCGAGAGGTAGCCTCAGCATGTGAAAGTAGCCCAGCGGCATCTATGTTCTCCAGGGGCTGCGGTGATATGGCGGAGCTCGTGGCCCTGGTTTTGCGCTTGGTGCCCGAGGTCTTGGAAGGTGGAGCTTTGGGGACCGATGGAGGCTCGGATTTTACCGTGGCCAGGACTTGGAAGTCATCATCACTCAGCAGATAGGCGTCCAGATCCACCTCTTCAAAGTTCACAGCAGCAGCAGCTAAGAAACAAAAAGAATAAAAAGTTAACGGGATCCAGGGAAAATCCTAGGTCTAAAAGGCAGGGTCCCAGGATGCTTACAACTCGACATGCTATGGGAGCAGGAAGAAGCAACTTGATCAGGGTCAACCTTGAACTCGCGATCCTCTTCAGTGATGGTCAAGAAGGTCTCGAACCTCTCGAACGTCCTTGGATTCACAGGGCCAATGGAACTCAAGCTAGGCACTGCAAAACAGAAAAATTCAAGGTCAGTTTTCGTTAAACAAGTATTTTAAAAATTGAAACCCTAATTCCTAATGCAGGTGAGGACCTACCCTCTACTCTCCACCTAATCGGAAGATCCATTCCTCCCGTGATGGTCGACCTCTTCACAAAAAAGAACCTCCCCTTTCATTCTTCATGGTATGAATCCCGAGGAATCATCTGAGTACCCTTGTTTAGAGCCTTGAACGAGTATCGGTTGCTGCCATGGGATTTCAGTTCATAGCCCAGGGACAGCTCATGCAACCCAACCAGGGAATCAAACTCCCTGTTCAGGCGGTCAAGGGTACCCAAAATTCTCCATGCAATAGGAAGAGTTTGGGCGTAAGCGAGGCCGGTAGCTTTGAAGAATTCAGCCACTAACCCAGTGAAAGGATATGAAAGCCCCATGGAGAAAGGAGTGAAAGGAAAGCAGACCCAGGTTGCGGAACAAAAATCCGACCTAAGTCTCCTGTCGAAGGGCCTAACCTCGGCACCATCAGGAAGAAGACCGGACGCCAACAAACAGGTAATGTCGGCGTCGGAGAAGCTGCAGGTTTCCGTTTTCGGAGCTTGCAGATACTTCTGATTAAGGAAATCCTCGATCCCGGTCTGTATGGCCGTCGTTTCTGACCGGATTTTCTTACGAGTCATGGTAACGTAAGAAGAAAAGAAAAAGAAATCAGGGGAAAGATTACCTGATCGGAAGAAGAAGTGAGCCGGAGGTCCGAACGATCGAATTTTGCTCTCGAAAACGGTAATGGAGAAGAAAGAGGAAGATAAATGCAGATATTTAAGGGGATTTAGAAGTTGTAGAGGTGATGGGACACGATCCTACGACGTGGCATGACGGATCCTCATTTAACGGACACGATCAAAACAAGAGCTGATTTGACCCAAAATCTTAAAATTTTCACAGCTGTAAATTCTATCCACTTGCGAAAATTTGGGGGCAATTGTTATACCCCGAATTCTCGGCTAATAATCCAGGGTGCAGGTAAAGGCCAAGGACAGGAGTGGCCCAGGAATTGTATAACCCAGAATTTAACAGGTAACATTCAAATGACCCTGAATGTGTCCATGGTAAAGTGATGACCCAGGATGTCGACTTTATTCAGGGAAGTTTACATTCATTTTATCCTATATTAATATGATCTAAAATGTGCATAATCCAGGGTTACCCTTATTTTATAGATGACCCGGCATGTGGAAATGACCCTGCATGCTAGGTCATTGTTACTAACGTATTTTGTGCCTTTATCTAAGTGAAGACAGGTTGACGAAGTCTCCCAACGGTCGAATAAAAGAAGCTAGAGATTCATTTAGCACGTGGTCAAAGTCAGTTAGCTGGAAACTCGGTCAACCAACTGAAAGAGACGTTGAAGAGGAGATCCCTGGAATATCGGACAAGTTGTTGAAGATCTAGGAGTATATATAGGACACTTAGACTTAGTTTTCAGCTCATTCGAGCTTTACTCATTGTATTCTCGTACCTCATTCTCTGCGAACTCATTGTATTCAAGCTTTTTACGTGATCAATAAATTGGTAGCGTGTGTTATCGCTACCCGGGGTTTTTATGCCGGCGGCGCCTTAGAGACATCTAAGGGCTAAGGGCTTTTCCCTAGTAAAATTCTCGGTGTTCCTACTTGCATTTCTGGTTACATTTGTGTTGCTAAGCTTCTTAACGGATTTCATAAGCAAACCTAACTTTTTACCAAGGATTTTAGTTGTTTGTCCCTGGAATTCTACTGTTATCCCAGGATTTCTTCAAACTGTTTTCATATCTAAATCCTAGGCACCGAACCTCACATTCATATTTGGTTCAAATTTTACTAATCTTGCTTAAGTAATTTTTAGCCAAAACAATATATATAACCACCCCTTGGTTGGAGCAAAGTGTCCAACCACCTCAGGGTGGTTTAAGTTAAGACCACATGTACTAAGCCCGTGGGTGGGAAATTGTAACACCGGGAATCAAACCTCCGGCAACCATCACAAAAAGAAATATTTAAAAAGTTTCACACAAAACAAGGAAGAAAGTAAAAGACCATGGACTATTGAACGGTATCCATAGCTGCTGCATCCTCAGCGCTTTCACCTCCTTCCTTCGCTGCTTCCACTCCTACGTCCTTCTCTGCCCCAGTGTCACACCCCGGTATTTATAGTGTCAGGTGCGAGCGAGATGGATCACAGTCAAGATTACATAGAACGACCTCTGGATGATTAAACAACTAGAGCCGTTTAGAAAGTTAAGTTAATTCAAAATGTGGAGTTTCATTTAAAGTTGCAGCGGAAAGAGTAGGGAAATTATAGTTGTCTTAATTTTTACAAAACAATTACATTTCCAAAAGATTTGAGAACATGACACCGTTAGGTGTTATGCAATGAAATCTCCAAAAGTGCAGCTCAGTTTGACCATGACTCCAGAATAAGAAAATGCAGGTCCTAAATGATATGATGTCCCGAATGCAGCAAACTTCAATCACATGAGAATTCATATACTAAAACGAGTCAACATAAAGTTTGTGAGTTCACAGGTTTAGATAGCATGCATGTAAAGTTTGATAAACAAGTTTGATTGAATCATTCCATCATTTGACAATTTGTTTAGATACCGTTTTATAAAATACCATGAACCTTGAATTCTGAAACGAACTGTTTACTCACTCTTGATACTATGTCCAACAGTCCGTATGGCCAAATATAACTGTATGTACTCTCTTGACTATTAAAACGGAGTCAGGATTGGAGCTACCAATCAGAGCAGGGGCGTTAACCCAATAGATCTATCCACGAGTCATCGTTTCTGTTTGTAAATTAATCGGATTCAACTAATAGTGGGGTTTCATCATAGCATGAACAAGCATGGTATAACAAGATGTGGACTTGAAAAGATCATGTAATAATAAGATAACAAGTAATCTATTTGTCAGGCAATGATTTATGTTTGTAATAAATTTTCCCCCAAGTATTAAAACTGTTAAAAGAAAGGGGCCGTGAAAACTCACCTGAATGCAAATGATTCAGTAAGATAGGCAAGTAATTGGTCCTATACAATGTTATAAGACAACTTATAATATAGAAATTGGGTTGACATCTAAGTCACTCCAATTTGGTTGGTCAAGTTTTGGCGTTATGGTAACCCGGTAATATAGTACGATATCATTGACCTTTAGTAAATATTTATTGAAAATAAATATTTATTGTGCGATAAATAAAATATTATTTATTTTCATGATAATAATTAGTTTAGAAATAGTTTGTCATTCCAAATAATTATCTCATAAGTTTAGATGACTTTTAAAGAAACAAATAGAAGTTTCGACGGTTAAAGTAAAAAATACATGTTTTGCCGGTTTTAGCCGTATTGCACGGTATTTCTAAATATGACTAAGGCATATGACCACAAAAATAAATATACATTTATTTACATTATAAAAATCGTATCAAATCAGAAAATACAAGTTCCAAAGTCCAAGTGCCTAGTTTTGTCGGTTTTGCCGGTATGTGTCCGATTTAGCCAGTTTTGATCCCGTGACTCGTTCTAAGGCTTTGTAAACTACCAAAACACTTTGAAAGCTTATTATAAGTTATTTTAAGTCTCTAAAAGTGTTCAAGATCAGTTGTTACATTTCTTTGATTATCTTTAGAAAAACGAGGTTTTCGGGTCCGTAAAGTGTCCGATTTTAGCCCAGTTTTCCCCAAATTCAGGTACCTTCAAGGGGAATCTTGTGCTAGGGGTTTTATGGCTAAAAATACACTTTATATTTACTGGAAAATACTTCTATTTTTCTGACCTAAAAATGCCCGTAATTATCTCCATGTTCCTAGACTTTTTAGTGGATAATTCTTATAGTTTTGGCCTTCCAAACATAACAATAAGTGGTATGGTGCTATCCATAGCCTTCTAACATGTTTAAAGTTTCAGACCTAGGGTTCCAAGAGACACAAATTCCGGATCTAGTGGTTTGTTTATAGAACCATGGCACATAGTACACAAACTAGCATTCTAACGCAAGTGTAACTTTAGATTCAAGCAAGGTAGTTCATGAGGAGTTCAAAATACATGAAATCACTAGTAGAAATACATGATATACTAGATCTAACATGAACATAAACATAGTTTTAGGTTACTAAAAACAGAGAAGAAAATGTATATCAAAAGTCACCATTTTTAACCAAGACTTGTGGTTGGAGTTCTAGATGAAAAATATAACTAGTTAACATGATTAACTAGAGAAAAACTAAAAAAATGATATCTACTAACTTGTAGAAAACATGGAGGAGGAAGGTGATGGATTGATCTTGCTTCCTTGATGCTCCAAAGTGGCTTGAATCTTCAAGTAAATGGGTGTTGAAGAAGAAAATATAGTGAGAGAGTAGAGAGAGAGATAGTATGTGGACGGGTTTGAGAGAGAGGGAGGAGAAGGTGTGTGTGTTTCTTGTGTGAGAGTAAATGAAAGCATTCCTAGGGTTTCTATTTTAAGGTGATATATATATGATACACAAGAAGTAAAGGAAAAAGGGTTGGGTTCAAGTGTAAGGTGGTGGCGGCGGTTTTTGTCTCAAATCGTGAGGGAGGAAAGGGAGCAAAGGGGGGGGGGGGGGGGCGGTTTGATGGAGCAAGGAGGAGAGGAGGGAGTGTCAAACAAGAATCTTGTGGTACATGTAGGTTGTAAGTGTAAGAGTTCTAGGGTGGCTAAGGGGATGATTATGTTGGTTCATGGTACACGTGAATAGTGCATGGTTTATTACTAGGAGATTAGTATTAGGTTGAGATAAAAATGGTAGATTACTACAAACGCTAGTTGTAAGTTGTCGGGTATCGGGTTTTGATCACGCAAGGTAATATGATCAAAGGTGACATGGGATTTGATTATGCATGTTATAGATGTGTATGGAGGATAATAAATCAAAGTTGAGGAAAATGAAATGATACAAGTCTTGTTTAAATATAGATGGCGTTGAATGGTGAAAAACGTTAATGTTAAATGTTTATATAAAAACCTAATGGTTTTTCGTTATAAAAATACTAAACATTTAAAGGGTTTATTACTTGACATAGTTGATAAATAAATAAATAAACTCAAGTGTTCATTGGATATTTTTACGTCGAAGTAACGTTACGAACTTTGCATGTAATAGAATACTACAAAAGTGACAAGATTAATATGAAAATTCTTTTTATATTAAACCACATACGTTGTGGTGAATATTTCTTGTTATTGAAATTCCATCGGATATATATACATAATATCATTGTTTTTAAGGTTGATCGTCGAAATATTAATTTAGGGTTACGCCAAGACTAACAGATAGTTGCATATTACGTTATATACGTTAATTAAAACACAGATTTATGCACACAGAAACAGTTAATTACAGGTATTATTATATGATTTGACTTGAGAAACTTACGGGTTGTCACACCCAGCATACTCGGCCCTCGGCTGCTCTTCTTCAGTTCCAGATCCGGATGCGCCAACTGGAAGGGTCACATTGGCACCCTAGACCCTAACAAATTCGTATCCTTAGGGAACAGAGCCTCCCAAAGCACGAAACTGTTTCAGCCATAGTTTCACACCCCAGTTGGGGTTGGTGTGACCCGCGTCCTTCACCTCCTTGGTCATCTCCATCTTGGTCTGCAACACCGAAATCATGCCAGATTTCTTGGTCGTCTCCACATTCTCCTTCAGAGCCGTCTCGTGCTGAAGCCGGACCTCGACTACCTTCTTCTCATTTTCAAGCACCCCCTTCTGGGCCTTGTCATGTAGGTCCTTGGCCTTGGCCACTTCTCTGTTGGCTTGGGCGACCCTGGATTTAAGGGTCTCAGCCTCTGCAACGTGCCTCTCAGCGGCTTCAAGTAGCTCCAAGAGACGGGAGTTGGCCTACAAATTGTTAAACACAGGTTAAAAGTTACTCTATATCTAACAATAAAATGCATGTAATGCAGAAATTACCAAAGGTTACCTGGTGAGCGACGACCTCGACATGTTGCACAAGTTTCTAGGGAGATAGCTCTGACAGGGGATGTTGGGCAGTAACGGTGCTGGATCCTCGAGTTTTTCTTTTCATACTAGAGGCCCTGGATGTGGTGGCCCGGGATACTAGGGTAGGCTCGGTTTTGACGGAGCTTAAGATCACCAGCTCCTGGTCGTCTCCTAACCCTGAAGAGAAGGCAGCTTCGAGGTCATCAACATCAAATGTAGGGGCAGCTACAAAAGAAGAAATGACCCAGGATGTCAGCAGTCAGGTATGAAAGAAACTAACAAAATGCAGGGTTACTTACAACTAGACATGCTGACGGTAGGTTGGGAGAAGACTGGATGCTCTGTGGCTCTGAATGCACGCTCGGATTCGGGAATCCTCAAGAATTTCTGCAAGTTTCTTTCTGTTTCTTCCTCCTCAGGACCAATTTCCTTCAAACTCTTTGCTGCAAAAGATAACATTCAAGGTTAGATTGCATAATTTCAAATAAAAAACCCTAATATCTAATGCAGGTGTGCTTAGCGGCTACAACCCAAGTTTCTGGAAGCTTTGACCATCTGGTATCATGGAACGCTTGACAAAGAAAAATTTACCCTCCCATTCACCATGTTGGGTAGCATTGGGGACGAGTTCCATGTCCTTCGAAAGGGACTTTAACAGAAAACGGCTGGACCCGTGGGATTTCAGTTCATAGGCCAGGGCTAATTCTGGCAAGCCGATCAAATGTTCATATGAGTGGTTCAGACGATCCAGGGTTCCCAGGATGCGCCACATCATGGGAAGGGTTTGGGCGTACGAAAGGCCGGTGGCTTGAAAAAATTCAGCAACGAGGCCAGAGAAGGGGTAGGACAAACCCATGTTGAACGGGGTGAACGGAAAACAGACCTTGGTTGGAGAAACAAAGTCGGACCTCAATCTAGGGTCGAAAGCCCTGATAACAGGTGGTGGAGGAAGGAGATCGGAATCCTTCACTGTTGCGATTTCATTGGTTGTGAAATTGCATCTTTCCTGCTCAGGATGAAGGAGGAACATCTGGTCGATGAAGTCCTCCAGCCCGGTAAGAGAAATAGTGGGTTCCCGACGAATGCGTCGTTTGGTCATTATTCGAGAAAAGAAAAAGAGAGCGAAAAGGGGAAATTACCTGATCGAAAGGGGTGAAAAGGACGATGAATGCTTCTAACTCTTGACTCGGAGGACGTAAAAGGTTCGAGAGGAGGGGGTTATTTATGGACTGAGAAGTTACAGAGGTGATGGGATGCCGATGGATGAGATCAAAGCTAGAAAAGCGAAATCAACAGACAGGATTAACATGAAGGCGATGACTCACCAAAATTTGAAAAATTCACAGCTGCGAATTTACGGGCAATTATTATGCCCTGGATTTCAATTTATATTCTCGGTACCCTTAAGGGATTTATATCCCAGGATGTCATGCATCCAGGGACTATTTGTTTATACTAACTGATCCTAGCATACACGGATACCCAGCATGCTGAGGCATCCTTACTAACGTTTTCTTGAATTTATGTTGATCGAGCCAGGTACGAACGTGTGGATAAAGGTCATATAGACTCGGTCAAGGTCTGGTATAAACGTGAGGAAGAAGACCCACCGTTAAACTCGGTCAATAACAGTCGCAAGTCGTTGGAAAGAGGATCCCTAGAATCTTGGGATGTTAGTTAGGTCTCTTATGTATTTAAATGCGGCATAGGACTTATTTTTTTCACTCTTGATCACCTGTACTCACACTACCACTTAGAAAACAAGCCGTAAACACTTGTACTCAAATTATTTTTCATTGGGATAAACGGACAACGTGTGTTATCGTTGCCAAGGGGGTTTTATGCTGGCGGCTCTTGGAGACATCCAAGGGTTAAGGGCTTTTTCCCCTCAAAAATCTCGGTGTTCTTAGTTGCATCCAGGGGAGTCAACGATTGTGTTTCCATTTCTTTCATTCAAACCTAGGATTTTAACCGGTAAACTTGATTTTATAAACTTAGCATTCAAGGCACCTAACCTCCGATACTAATTTGGTTACTAAATTAAGTCTTGTAATTTTTAGCCAAAACACTTATCTGCATGCTCCTCATGTTTAACTTGAGGCATAGGCTTAGTAAACGGATCTACCAGATTTTGATCTATATGAATCTTACTTATTTTGATGTCACCATGTTCCACAATTTCATGTACATAATGGAACTTTCATAGGATGTGCTTCGTTCTTTGATGCGACCTTGGTTCCTTTTCCTGAGCAACAGCACCAGTGTTATCGCAAAACATCTCGATTGGCTTTTATATGCTAGGTACAACATCGAGATCAACAATGAACTTCTTCATCCAAGCAGCTTCCTTAGCAGCATCAGACGTCGCTATGTATTCCGACTCTGTAGTAGATTACGCTACTACTGACTGCTTGGTACTCTTCCAAGTAACCGCTCCACCGTTCAAAGTAAATTCATATCCCGTCTGCGATCAAGAATCATCTCGGTCTGTTTGAAAACTTGCATCTGTGTAACATCTTACACAATGTTCTTCCTCTACTCCTCCATATATTATAAACATATCCTTAGTCCTTCTCAAGTACTTTATGATACCTTTCACAACAATCCATTGAGTCTCACCAGGATTCTATTGATATCTGCTTGTCATACTCAAAGCGTATGACAAGTCTGGTCAAATACATAGTATAGCATACATTATGGAACCAATTGCAGATGCATCTAGAACTTTTCTCATATCTTCTATCTGCTTGTCCGTCTTAGGACATTGATGCTTGTTTAGCAAGGTTTTGTGTGCCATGGGCAAGATTCCTTTCTTGGAATCTTGCATTAAGAAGCGTCGTATGATCTTATCAATATATGTACTTTGGCTTAGTCCGATCAGCCGTTTTGATCTATCTTTATAGATCTTTATTTAAAAATATAGGCATCATCACCAAGATCCTTCATTGAGAAACATTTCTTCAACCAAGACTTCACGTCTTAAAGCATAGGTATATTGTTTCTAATGAACAATATGTCATCTACATATAGGAGAAGTCCGCTTGCTATTTATAGGAAGTAGTGGCAAGTTGCAAGCGAATAATGTGGTTGAGGATGATTGAATTTGGAGTGTGTTAGAGTATATAGAGATAAATTGAGGATATTCAATTTACTCTTATCTTTTTAACTGTCTTCAACTACTTTCGCGTTAAATGCCAAGTTGGTATTCACTTTTGCTTGTTCTTCACACAAAGGCAAAATTTGTTCTTCTCGTAAACTTTATCTTCTGATAGTCGAGAACTCCTTTACGACTCTTCTTTGAAGACTATAAATGTTTTCCCATTAGAAGCCTTCGACAGAAATGAAGATTTCTGTAGAATCTGGTCTGTACAGAACTACTTCGGAAATTCCGGAGTAGTTTTGTACGAATATAAAAATCTGTAAATCGTACATATTTTCATATCCTTTCTCTTTTGAGGACATATATTTTTCTTTTCTTCTAATACTTGACTGTTTTCAGTTACATTTACATTGTGTTCTAACATCAACCAATAGAATTACATGCATTCATGAGTGACCAATTGTAGAGCTTGCTTCTATATCTCAAACAAAATCTGCTACTCCCAATCAAAAACACATGCATTGACCCCTGCCTCCATTAGATCTAAGTCACATCACCTCCACCCCATTGGCCATAGTGGGCGGCTTGAGCCTAGAAAACGGCTACACCCCCACTCAACCTTCCTCCCATCGCAAACCACAGCACCCACTCACCCGATCTCTCTTTCCCTCTCGGCTCCAAACCATCGCAAACCACCACTTTACCACCGCTCAACCATCGTAACACCACCTTCCTACACAACCAACCACCACTTTACATTCATCCTCGGATCCTCCATTAGCACCACCATGAACCCATCATCATGCAACCAACGCAATCCCCACTATCCCTGTTGACGCCATGCATGCAACATCTAGGGAAGAACCGAGTCATCCATGCATCATTCTAGGTCCTCAAAGTATCAACTCAAGTCCCCGACAACGTGCATGCAACCCTTGTGGAGTATCCTCCAAAGGTATAATCCTAACTCGTTCATTTTATCATTTTCATCCGTTAATATTAAAGCTTCATTGAATGCGTTACATCCCTCGGTTGAGTTGAGATCTAGGCTAAAACTCTAAAACTCAAACACATTAAAATGATACAACTAAACACACATGCATGATCAAAAGAATTAATTGACCACATATAAGTAACAGTCATCCAAGCTAGGCATTTTGATGTAAAACCTTATCTTGACATGCATGCGATTGTCTTCAACATCTGTGAGTTATAAACACAACCCCAATCATTTCCTTACAATAAATCAATCTAATGTTTTATTATAGATAATCGTTACATTCCAAGACATCTTTTATATACTTTATCACCTAAACACCGATTTGCTAAACACACGCCACCACGGAAATCACTTTGGAACAATATTGAAACCCGAACCAGACCACACCCCCAACCGGATTAACCCAAGGAAACCCCGATTGTTATTCCTAAAATGTTCACGGCACGAGTCGCTCCATTAACCTATAGTGGTTGTGGCTCGAGTCAAGGTGATCGACATGCATGCATGCACGCATGCATGCGAACCGGAAGCACAAAGACCCACAAAACATAACCAGGCCCAACAAACCCCACCGAACCAAGCTACCAAACTTAGGATACCAAACTGGGTCGCCACGAACAGGGCCAACCCCAGCATTAGGTTGGTTTAAGTCCACAAAACCGGTCGGATCAGGTTCACGACCCAACCGTAACCGGGTGCCCCACCAACAGTGGGCTCGACCCGTTGAACAAGGTGTTTGGGCCTAGGAACGCGATCCAGAATTCTTAGCGGTTGGGCCAAGACAACTGGCCAGCACTGAAGGGCCGCTGGTTCGCCAAGACAGGGAGCCTAATCCATCGAAAGTTGGGCCAAGGATACAGAACATGCCCATTGACCTCCATGTGGGCCTTTGGGTCTCGGTTTAGGCCCAATGTGCTTAACGGGTTATACCTGATGTTGCGTCCCAGAATCCCAGGGGTGGTACTTCTTCCGGTTAGCGACTTAGTGTTTAATGATGGAGTGGTATCCTAAAAACCAAGAACACTGTTAGCCTCGACACGAAGGGCCCCAAAGCGGGTATTCATGACCAAGCTTCGGTGTGAGAGTAAGAGAAGGGCTTTCAGAGTAATAAGTGCGAGTAGGTAATTGAGAGTGAGTGGTGACTTAGCTTTACCGTATGCCTTGTGTCTCTATTTATACTCGGGGACTCACAAGAGCATTAAATGCCCGAGACGTTAAGCCTTCGTCCTTTGACATCGCAGTGTATTGTGCCAAGAACCTTCCATGGCTAGAGAGAGCTCTATCCAGCTGGATCGTCCTTTTATACCAATCTAATCACTGGTCGCCACTTCCCAAGGTTGCCATAGTCCTTTCTGCCGGCTAGATACCCTACACGCTTCTTATAGTTCCTTTTGTCTCTCACGTGGGGCCCTTCCGCCCAAATGGCTTCACGATTAAGCTCCTGCTTTGACATGCCTATTGTTTTTAATTATTTTCGAGGCCATTCAGGGGTATATCCCATCACCCGACAACTATTTACAATAATTCATAAATTATTTTTGAGACATTTATCTACAATACTTTTATAACAATTAATCACAATATTTATAGATAATTTTTGAAATACTTGCTTATATAATTTTGTGATAAGTAATTATATTAAAACTCATTTTCGAGACTAAGATGAATTGCAAATCCAATTTTGACTTCTAAAACCAATGAAACAAGTTGTATCTCACTAATGGGCTTAAGGCCCAAAACCATATTCTAACCATAACCTGTTATCACATTAACTAACCAAACACATTGGAAACTATATCGAGATAGAACCAACACATTGAAAGACACAAATAAACTCAGACCACACATCTCAAGGCTAATCAATCGAATCCTCAAACGTTCTTAAAGCTAACTAGAATCTCAATCGAAGTTGAAAACACAAACTATGTGTTAAATACCCGAACCTATAACTTAATTGGTCAAATCATTACTTTAGGTGCAAGGTATTGGAAATCAGGAAACCCAAACTAGTTTGGAATTGCAATGAGTTTCACTTACTTTCCCCCTTTACCATTTGATTATTTTGGGGTGATACATGCTCGTGAGTTTTCACTTAATCTCTCCCCCTTTTTCCTTTTTAATTATTTTAGGGGTGATACATATTCCGCGTGACTCAATGTTTATTTATTTCATTATCGTACTCTCTTTTATTTAATGTATCGTACTTGATTGTATATTGTATGTTCGATACACGATAACGCATATGTTTGGACTAGTGATACTTACCCCGGCTAGTCGTGCACGTACACAATCTTAGTTCTTGGTATAGAACCGCGGGTCAAATCGGTAGCGCTATTTGGGGATAATGCCCCCACGTCCTTGTGCCCATGTATTTCGGGACACCCTCACAAGGGACAACATTTTGGTCATTTGACACATCGCAACCCCATGGTTAGGTTCACTATTTATATTTTACGGGAAGACTCTATTGGCTAGTTTTCACGCGCAAAATAATCGGGTATGGACCACGACGGATAGAGGATTGTTGATTGTGGAACTATATTCATTTTGACGCCATAGCATCCCGTGATCGACAAGCCATCAAATTGATTTCTATTTTGATAATGTACGATAAAAACATACTTTTTGACATACGTACGATATAATCACATTATTGGCAAAGACAACGATAACTACATTTTACTTAATACAAAAGTTCATTTTTGGATAAAACACAACTATGATTATCATTTTGACAAATCCAAAGAGAAACCTAGTTTTGTAGAGCAATTACCTTTGACTAAACTTGTGAACTCACCCAACTTTTAGTTGACACATAATCTTTTTGAGTATGTATCAGGTTCCTAGCTTTGGAAGACTTAGAATTAGAAGATCAACCGTAGACCTGCTCCCGCGTGCATGAAAAGATCCTTAGAAGACTTATAGCTTTCGCCTTAGACTAGGCCCAAATTTAAAATGTTGTATTTCATTTCCTTAGTTGTAAACTTATACTTTTAAAGTTTTAATAGAATGTGTTCATTTTGGCTTGTTAAGCGAATACGATCTTGATCATTTCAGACTCCCAAGGGCCGGGGTGTGATCCCATCTTCCACTTTGAGTTTGTCATTCAGATCTGCTCTTTCAATTTCTTAGTCTCTTCTTGCGAAATTATCTATTGTGATTCCAAGTGTTCTATATGTAGTCCATCTTCCACTTTGAACATGTTATCAAAATCTGTTTTCCAAATGAAAATTTTGAAGTCCCTATTCTGAAAATTAAATCATAGGAACAAGAAAAGGGTTTAAACTTTACACATGAATAGGATAAACAAGATTGAATTAACATACTGGCCATAGAGGACACCCATAGAACTCTTCGCCCATTTGAACACTCCCATGACTAGCGAATCGACGAATTGCAGGCAAATCATGGTTACGATAGACAGTTCCATTGATGTCAAGCTTGAACAATTGATGTTTCTGGTTACCTATTGAATACGGAGAGGATGATGAGCGGTTCAAGAAGACAGTTGACGAGTTTGAATCAAAATAGCGCTTCAAGTGATTTTGATCCAAATTAGGGCTTCAAGCTTTATAATAAGATGTGTTCTATACATGTGACATTTTAAATTCGGTATTTATTCAGAATATGCTACGTAGGACTGCCAAGTAAGCAGTAGGTTCACTTGGTTAAATAAAAATAACGGAGGGAGTGATGTTGGAAAATACAGTGATAATTGAAAGTGCCAGTGAGAATTTCTTTAGTTGGGGGTGATGCC